>PVJH01010013.1:0-62476 GCA_004026705.1 Nesogale talazaci
CTCTCTCTCTCTTATTCATCCACGTGACCTCAGGCCAGCAACCTCCCAGAGAAATGCTGACCCTGGTAGCCGGCTTCTCTAACAGTTGGACGAGCCCAAGGCCATGGGCAGCCCGGTCATGCTTTATGCTCTGCACAGCCCCCGAGTCAAACCAGGCTCCATCAGGGGCTCTGTTGGAGCAGTGGAGGGGCCAGGCTGGGGGTCACAGGGCTCCTGGACTTGTCTCTGAGGACTCTCACACTCTGGGGCATCTCCTCCCTTTCCGAGCAGTGAGGAGGGCCAGGCCAGCATCAAGGTAAGGAGAGAGAAAGAGAGAGAGAGAGCTGCTCCCAGCCTCCCACTGCTTTTCACCCTGAAGCCACACTCTTCCACCAGCAGCGTAAAGAAATGAGATGACACCCACTGCCCCTGCTGGTTCCCATGGCAGTGAGAGTAAGAGGACTCAGTGGTGCCGGCCGACTCGTGGTGACCCCGGTGCACAGCAGAGAGAACCCTGCCTGGTCCCCTCCAGGCCGTCATTGGACTTGAATGGCAGCAGCATTAGGTCCCGGGGGTTTTCACTGGCCAGTCTTTACCAGTCACTCGCAGGCCTTTCTTCCTCGTCCGCCTCAGTCTGGAAGCCGCGCTGAAGTTCAGTCAGCACGGTGACAGGTGTCAGTCTCCACAGACAGGAGGTGCATTGGGCAGGAGTCAAACCCAGGCCTCAAGCATCGAAGGCAAGACTGGGGAGGCTCCAGCAACTGACAGCCTGGAAAATGACGATGCTGGAGCTGGAGTAGCTCAGCGCCCAGGAGGCCTTGTCTGCTCCCCATCTGACCCCGTGTGACCTGGAGAGCAGCCATGTCCCTGCCGTCTGTCCTTACTTCCTCACTTGCCAGGTCATGGAACTTGACGTCGATGGTCCCGAGATCATCCCTCCAGCCCCAAATTCAGCGTCACTTCCAAGTCTTCAGTGCAACTTTGCTTCCTGTCAAGTTGTCATCCACTTGACAACGTTCTCTAGGAACAGAAAAATAAGTCGCTAAAGTCTCTTACCCTTTTAGGAAAGGGAGGGGGGAAGTAGCACTTCCAAAAATAAAGCGCTCCCTTAAATAGGTATCCTGCCCAGCTCCCTATAGAGCTGGGCTTGTCACTTGAGAAAAGATGTGGAAAAGTCGATCAAGAAGTCTCATAAATATCCCAACTGTTGCCTCCCACCACCTTTATCAGACTCTGGTGGTGTGGGGGCCCCAGGTACAGGGCGTTCTTATACTCAGCTGGAACTGCTCAGCAGCCCTGGCGCCAGCATCCTCAGAGCACACGCTGAACTGAACGGTGCAGAGCTTGCCCGGAACTTGTGTGTGGCTTGGAGCTCAGAAGCTTACCCCTGACAGGCCACAGGAGAGGCGGTCCCTCCTGTCACCCGCTGACAAGGCTTGACCACAGGCGGCATACGCGTCACCGAGGTCCTCAGAGAACAATGCCCTGAGGAGTATTTTTAAAGACACAGCTAACCTCGAAGCCAGCAGTTCAAAACCTCCAGCCACTCCAAAGGAGAAAGATGAGACTTTCTACTCCCGTAAATAGTTCTAGTCTCAGAAACCTACAGGGCTAGCTCTATGCTGTCCTTTCAGGTGGCTGTGAGCTGGAATCGACTCCAGGGAGGAGAGTCTGTGGTTGCATTTGGGGTTTGGGGTTAATCCACTTGGAGCCTTGGACAGCGGTGGCGGCGGCAGCAATGTTGGACCAAGACATGCTCTGTCCAATGACCCCAAGTGCCGGCTGAAGCCAGGCAGTGAGCAAGAGCTGGAGAGAGGACCGAGGCATCGGGGAAGGGTCTGGGATATACACCATGGACTGCCAGAAGAAATCTGTCGTGGAAGAAATACAACTAGAATGTTCCTTAGAAGAGAGGATGGGGAGAATTTGTACCGGGTCCATGTGATCAGGAGGGAGGGACCTCATGCCTGGCAAAGCAGAGGGTCAGGGGAAAAGGAGGATTAAGACAACGCCTGGCACAGTGGGCTTAAGCCCAGTAAGGTGGCCTGGGACCAGGCAGGGTTTCCTTCTGGGACAGATGGCCCCTACGAGGCGAACCCACCAGAGGCAACCGAGTGGGGGAAGCCTGCTTATCTCGGGGAAGTCTGCAGTGGATGGTTCATCTGCGAACAGTGTAAGTACACACACACATACATGTGCTTCTTTATCTGGACTCTGTCTTCATTAAGAAACAGAATGGGAAGCCATTGCAGGGACCTTTAATGAGGCGTCACACCCTGCCCTCCAGCTCCGCCTTTCAGACAGGTGCTGCATTCGGACCCAGCGTCCAATGAGGTGGTCTCGGAAGCCTCCCAGCAACATCGGTGGCACCCTCTCCTCTAGACCCACACAGCTGTCCTCCCAGCGCAGGTGGTGACAGGGACCCGACCACTCCCGCCATCACTGCTCCCTTTCCTAGAAAGGAACTCTGTGGAGCAGCTTCGGCTCCAGGAGATGCCATCGGGAGAAACCGACCACAGTGCACATGGTGCTCACAGGAGGGGCAGGAGCTGTCCACGGACACAACACAGGGAGGGGGTGAGCAGAGCAGAGCAGAGATAGAGAGGGTGCTAGGCATTCACCCCATTTCTAGGCTGGCCTTTCTGCGAGACTCACTCCCTGAACACAAGCGCAGTGCTGCAGAGAGCAGCTGTCCCCCGGCTGCCTGACAGAGACATCTCAGACGATCAGTCTGGCCTCTGCCCACACTGCCCTCTTCAGACTGGCAGGGGACTCGCCTGAGTCTTTCAGAAACTATGATTGGGCGCCTTTAAGCACAACCCCTGTGGTCCTTGCTGGCAGGAGGCAGGTATGGGAGTAGTAAGGAAGTAGGGGACAGCAGTGAGGTTGGTGGCCAGTGACCCCAGGGTCAGGAGCCACGCGAGATGCTCAGGGACCCGTTGCTATTTGCACCAAGATATACTGCATCATCACTTGTCTCCACCCCACCCCAAAAAACACAGCCAGTAGGACCCAGAAGCTTACACAGTGTGTGACCTAAAATATTACCCGCCCTCTTCAGGGCAGAGTGAGAAAGTAAACCACTCTAGTTTGTGCCTCATGTCACAGGATGGTGTTAGTAGCGTCACATACCTGCACACACACACTGTCATATGCACGCATGTGCAGGCAGGCAGATGTGTGCGCATGCATTAAACAGGAGCACATGGAAGCTGGTTGGCACACATGCACACATATACCTGTGTGCCCAGACATGTTTGCATGAATATGCACATGCACATACACACACACAGGCACACACAAAAATTCACATACATGTGTGCAAACACTCTCATGCTCACTCAGGCATGCACCCATACACCCATGCACTCAAGTGTGCATGCTCACACACAACGCACATATACATTTACATGTGCACATGCAGCATACACATGTGTACACATACAGATACACAATCCCAGAAATAGAACCATCAGGTTCACAGCCGGACTCTCACAGTACACTCCCCCCCCCCATCCTCTCTCTAAATGAGACCCTCCCTCAAGGGGTTACTTCCTGAAGTGAGAACAAGGAGACTCTCCACGGACAGACACGTTTTCACATTAAACGAAGTGTGCTTTGTCAGAGCACCAAGCCATCATTCCAGCCACAGGGACGTCCCTTCCTCCACACTCCCCCAGACACCCTACAAAAGCAGTGGCCCCACCAAGGACTCCCTCTGAGAATGACTGCCCTGCTCCCACAAGTCCCAGCCACTCCACCCCTTCCTGGGAGTCTAGTCAAATACCCTTGGGAAGTGAGGTGTGTTGCAGGGTGTGGGGCAGTCAGTTAGGCAGGCAGGCATATCGATGTCTCAGAGACGCTCTCCGGCACCGGTGGTGATAAATGGTAGGACGTGGAATCCACCCAAATGCGATTCTTACGAAGCATGGTAGGATTCCAAAAGGTGCCTGACTTCTGTGAATGGAGCATGTGTCCCATTTAATTGAAAGCATCCGGCTAATGTATTTACCGTCCTTCTAAGAGCAATTATGAGGGAGCAGAGCTACTTAGGGAAGCCGAGGGTTTGGATCCAGGGGTAATTTATTCAGCCCTCATCGTCTCTGCGGATAATAAAAGGTAGTAAATCCCAAACTAAACAGAGTCAGCAGCAGGAAACCTTGCAAAAATTTATTCAGTTCCAGACTGGCAACGATTAAATCATACAGGGGGTTGTTTTAAAATATAACGTTTTTCAGTACTGCATATGTTTAAAACATTAGTTTTCTCCTTCAGCTTAAAACAAAGAATACAATGCCTTCGATTTCTTTACCCTCAGCAATAGCTCTTAGATTTTTCTTCTCCTGCAAAGCTGGGGAGGGAAGGAGCAGGAGGGGGTTTCTTGTCTGAAATATCACGCCTGCATCCCTCACGCAAGAACACTCATCATCTAGTCATACTGGGTTTGAAGGTAGGAGCTCTAGCCAACTGGAAATGTTGCAGGACTTGAATAAGCCTGCTGGAGTCTGGGAGTGCGTCACATGCACGCGTGCACACACACACACGCACGTACACACGAGTACACACATACTAAGGGATAAACTGGTAAAGGCAGAGGCAAGTCTGAGGAAAGCTGTGGCCGCCCCTGCCCCTGCATCCCCTGTCTGGGTCCTTGGGTCCCTGACCTATCGGGCACATTCTTCTGACCACATCCATTGATGGCCCTGTGGCATGGAGGTCCTCTGAGAGACGACTGTATCATGACTTACATTGACAATAAAACACAAATGGTTCTTACTTCAGCATGTGCGCTTAGTCACTGTCAACAAATCTTTGTGCCCTTCATTTATAGAGTCCCAGTGCAGGGCGCGCAGAATCAGTATTGCCGACACCCATGTGGTCGGTTGTGCTGTAAGACCCTATACACTGGTATTTAAGATGCCAGTGCAGTCGCTGTGACAGGCACGTTTCAGGGAAGAAACCCGGAGATGTACTTATGAGAGATAGTCATGGAAACCCCAGAGATGGCAACAGAACCCTGTGTGATGTAGTGCTCGAAGATGCCCCGAGGATGAGCACACAGAGGAGTTGAGTGCCCCAGCAGGGGCAAAGCTGGCACCGGGCTGAGGAGTGCTCCGCTGTGCTTCACATGGTACAGAGACAACAGGCACTGGAACTGCCTATGATCACGGAGACTTCCAGGTCTGAAGTCTGACAAGCAGCCCATAGTAGACGTATGGGCCCGAGATTGGTCCTTACTGTATGCTAGGGACCACAGCAAAATGATTTGAAAGGTCCTTATGTGAGAGAATCTGGTGGGAAGTTTGTGGTCCATGTAAGGACCCTATTGCTAGCTTGGATGTCCCCCATGTCCAGAAACACAGAGATCAAGAAAAAGGGATAGGTGATAAATTACTTACTAGCAGATCATTTTTCAAGGGAAGTTGGGCCATTGTGTTTTCAAACCTGGTTTAGCTGTGCTTCTTCTCAAAGACAAGGGACCAGGTGATTTGAAAAAGTAACTCCCTCCAATAAATAAGCCACCCTAAACCAAAGCACTGTCTATTAACTTAAGCCCTGCATATAAGATTCCACATGTTTTCTTGGGAATTTCTACAGCACTGGGCAGTGCTTCTGGTAGCTATTCTAGGTCTAATCTGCCAGCAGCCTTTAACTGGTTTCAAAGGTCATTGGCCTTATGGGAAATCTCGAGAGAAGCATGAAAATGCTCCACAGCCTGAGGAACTTATCTATAGGCACAGGTTCATTAAATGAGTCCTAATATGTGGTCATTAGCTGAGAGTAAAATGCAGAGAGGAGCAATAAAAGGAGCACTTACGAACGCGGGAGCGTCCAGAGCTTCCCAGCTCACGCACCCTCCCTGGCTTCCTTTCCGTTTTCTTATCTTCCTAGTGACATAATGCTTCATTGCCTCTTCTTATTGATCTTGACACACAAGGTTGTCAAAAGGAATTGCTACTAGGACTCTAAGTCACACACGCAGGGAGTCATTCCATCCAAAGCATGTTCAGACATGTCTCTGTGAGTGCACGTGAATTCCCCCAGCCACACGCAATTGTCTGGTCTCACCAGGGAGTCTTCTAACAGAAAGTTCCGGCTTTCTACGGAAATCTGCAGGGCCAGTTAAATTCCTGGCAGAGGGCTCAGCTCAGAAGGTTATTATAGCAACCGTTTTCCTTGTGTTCCAAAAAGGTCAACTTGATAGGCTTTCTTAAAGGACCCAGGATAACTATGGGGTTATTAAGAAGAGACTTAAAGAAATGCCCTCCCATCAATGTCATCTCACAACAACCATACGAGACAGGATAGCATACTCCCTAGGGTTTGTGGAGAGGTGGTGGATTTGAAAGACTGCCCTTGGAATTCACAACCCAATACTTAACCCGCAGGGCCTCCAGGAAAGATCCAAGGAGTTGAACTCAGAATTTTATTTATTTATTTTTTTCCTCGTGATAATCCACCCACTTTTCTGGGGTAGCAAGAGCTTTCCCAGGAGAACGTTATAGGAAATCGCTATCCCATCCATTTTATGGGCCTGACCTTGCCCTTCACACTGGTTTTTGTTCGCCAAACTTAAAGAATATTGAAAAGGAGCATGATTTGAGTGAACCCCCCAAGGGTTGTTGTGATGTGCCATCAACTTAGTTTCAAACCACAGCCGCCCTGTGTACAGCAGAACAGAGCACCGCCCGCTTCCGCACCAGCCGCACAGTGATGATGTCAGAGGCATCATCGCAGCCCCTGTCATCACCTAGCTCTTTGATGGTCTTCCCTTTTTTCACTGACCCTCCGCTTTGCCAAGCATGAGGTCCTCTTGGGAGGTGAGGGGGTGATGGCCCTTCCTGATCATGCGCCCGTAGTACCAGAGAGGAAGGCTCGCCATGCTCCCTTCAAAGAGCACCTGACTTTACTTCCTCTGAGAAGGATTTGCTTCTTCTTCTGGAAGTCTGTGGTACTGCCAATATTCTTTACCAAGTCACCCAATCCTCTTCAGTGTTCTTTACTCATTGCTGAGCTTCCACATGTATGTGAGGAGCTTGAAAACACCACGCCTTAGATCAGGCACGCCTCAGTCCTCGAAGGGACAGCCTTGCTCTTCAAAGATACTGGGTGCAGCAGACTTGCCCATCGATTTCTTGACTGATGTTCCAATGAGCATTGATTATGGATGAAAGCAAAATACACTCCTTAAATCTATCTTCTCTCCATTTCCACGATGTTGTCTACTGGTTCAGTTCCACCAAGGATTCTTTTATTCTATGCAAGTAACTGCCCTTTATCCTATGGACAGGTTCTGCAAGAGCACCATGAAATGTTCTGGATTTGGCATTCTTCTGAATGCTGGGGATCTAAAATCTCACCTTCAGAAGGGTATAGTCCTAGATGGAGGACAAATTGAGAAGCCAGAGCTTCATAGTTTGATATTTCCACTTAATAAAAGCATCTATGATTTTACAGCAATACATTTGGACTAACCCCGGTGAAGTGGAACGCTCATCGTGGATGTATTTGTTGGCACCTTGAGTTCAGTTGACATTATTTCTGTGAGTCCCTGCATGTTGACATATGTACGTACAGTTCCTGTGCTGGCGTGCACACTTTCAGTTCCCGTGGGCGCTGCTGTTTGAGCACACTGGAATCTATGTGTGCATTCTGTTGCTGGTGTATTTTCCCCAAAAAGTTTTGACGTAGTAAATAATGCTGCTACAAGCATAGTAATACTTGCCTCAAGGGCATGCAAATGAGAGTGTCTCCAGGATTTCCAGGACTAAAATTGCTGGATCAGGCAAAATATGCATCTCCCGTGTCAAATTGTCTGGAAAGTCCTTATATCACTTTATAGCCCCACCACCAGGGTATAAAGAACTCCCTGTGCTTCACAATCTTGCCAAAATGTGGTATTATCTGAATTTTTAATTGTCTCCAATCAGTTGAGCATGAAATTAAATCTATTTGTATAGATAAATTCTAGTAGATAGATAAATCTATGGATGGTCTTCCATTCAATATGAGCAGTATCATTCTGCACATGACTTGCTGGTGGGTTTATCACCTTGTAAGTAAATCTTGTGATCTAACTTGGTGTTAATACTTTAGATTCAAAAACTGTCCATTTAGGAGATGAGCCTGGTTCCAAATAAAGTAACTGGTTACCAATCCTTTCAACAGAGCTCACTCCCAGTGCCCACCCACCCTCCACACTCTTCATTCCTTTACAAAATTGAAAGTCAGGCATAGTTGGTAGAACGACAATGTGCAGCCCTGGGTTGGAGATGTGTTTCTAATGTTATGCTAGACTGGTGTTTTCTGTGGCAAATCATGTTTATGACACATTTTTGGTCCCTCCTCTAGTGATTCTTCTTTAGGAGCCAAATGTTAGCCTGCAAGCATTAGAAACCTCAGTCTGGTTGGAAATTCCGTTCTTTGTCCCTAACCTTCTCATAACCCCCTCTTAAGGTAAGATGGCAAATTGCTCTTTTGTCCAGAAGGAACCCAAGTCCCATAGATGGGATATAATTTCCCAAAAGACAACCTAAATGTCTGTAGTGGCCTTTAAAAAAGAATACAAAGTGTCCAAAGCTGTCATTGTTCTGTCTGCTAGAAGATTCCAGCCCCCTGGGTAAGACTTCAATTCTCCCAAAAGAAAGAGAGTCCTTACGCACTTCATCTAGTCTTCTTGTCACAAACTGAAACTTTTAGAATCACCATTGCAGAGCTGGGAGGAGCTTTAGAAGTTACCCTAGACAAATCATTCTTGTTCTAAACAACCCCTTTCAGGACCAGTGCTGAGAGCAGCGATACCAAGAGGGTGGAGCAGAAATGAGAACGGATCACAAGAATTTACATATAACCTTCTCCATGGCAGACAGACAACAAGAAAGTGGGTGGAGAGAGACATCGGACAGTATAAGATATGACAAAATAATAATAATAATCTATAAATTATCAAGGGTTCTTGAGGGAGAGGGGAGCTGGGAGGGAAAGGGGAAAATGAGCTGATATCAAGGGCTCAAGTAGAAAGCAAATGTTTTGAGAATGATGATGGCAACAAATGTACAGATGTGCTTGACACAATGGATGGATGGATGGATGGATGGATGGATTGTGATAAGAGTCCTAAGAGCCCCCAATAAAATGATTTGGGGGGGGGGGGGGCTGGGCCCAGGTGCCATAGTGGTTGTGTGTGGAACTGCGGTCTACTGGGTTGACAGTTCAAATTCAGCGGCAACTCTCCAGGAGCAAGGCTGGGCTTCCTACGCCCACCAGAGGCCAGTGATACGCAAAAATAAATAAATAAAAATAAAATGATTCTTTTTACAAGACCATTAAAAAAAAGATGGCATTCAGGAAACAAAGGGTGTGGATCCCTTCACATCCCACCCTTTTCCTCTTCCTGGCCAGAGATGGCCTTCAACATGGGACCACTACCCAGGCGTATGAAGTCCAGAATTACCCTATCTACACAGGCAAACTGTCTGGAAGGCCCATGGCAGCTGACTACATCTCAGTGGGTCATTTGCCGAGCCTCCATTTGAGCTGATCATCCTCTCCCAGTGGCTTTCTTTCATCCCCAGCTGGCGTTATGATTACCCCACTTAGCAAACTCAAACGCACAGTGAGTCTTGCAGATGGAGCACAGACCTGCCAGTGACAGTTTATAAAAGAGCCCTGGTGGCCAGTGGGGTCAGCGTCAGACCGCTCACCTCCAGACTCGTGGTTCAAACCTGCTAACCAACCCCGGAGAGAGGAATGGAATTGTCTGTTCCCATAGAGGTTTAGATTCTCAGGACCTCTAGGTAAACTTGCTACGAGTCCAAATCAACTAGCACACAATGAATTTGGTGCTTTGATTTTTATGACATGTTACATTTTATGAATATTATAAAGGATATTTTGTGACCTACTATACTTTGCTGTAGCAAGAGGCATTTGTTTTGTTAGTAGGCATTTGTTTTATTTGGTGAAAATAATTTAAAGTAGACAGAAAGTGAGCAGGGGGGCAAAAATGCACAGCTATAATCATACCCTTGAGAGAAATCTGTCATTCCAATTCTGGAGCGCTTAGACATTGAGAGTTGGAAAGGTGACAGCCACCGGTTCTTCTTTTGGGAATATGTGCACTCCTCCCCTTCCCCTGAGCCCAGCAGAACATGGCCCAGCTGTGGTGGTGCTGGACTAGCTTCAGTCCAGCTCTTCAAAGCTCTGTAGGGGAATCTGGTGCCCTCTCATGAGGGAGCCTCAGTGGCCCGTGGCAGGGTCACTGGAGGAGAGGGCAGATACCTGCAGTCCAGACATCTCACCAACAGTGGAAAGATAGCCCCTTCCCACGCCCAGCATTAAGGTACCCCGGCCACAGCCAGGCCTGCCAGCTATAGAAACTAAAGAAATGATCCTCTGCTGTGGCTTCATATAGAGGCCTGCAGAGCCAATAGGTAAGTGCACATACGTAATGGGAGATGTCAGCGGGCGGCATCCCTCAGTGGCTGCTGGGGCAAAAAGGCCGGCGATGTGCTCCTGGGAAGAGTGAGCCTCAGGGTGCTGTGGGGAGTTCTGCTGTGTCCCAGGGCAAGTCAGAACGGACTCGCTTGCTGTCCGATGTGACACAACACCTGGACTCTGTGGCCCCTGCCTCCTCCAAGCCCTCTGTCTCTAAGGCAGCAATGGCTAGAGGGAGGAACTCCGCCTCTCAGCCAGGGGACCCAAACTGTTCCGGTCAAGCCACCTGGTGCAGAACTGACATCCCCCAAGCCAAGCCCCTGCTCTGCTGCTTCCACATAGAAAACCTTTCAGGTACATTAAGTACAATGGTATCATTGTTAATGGCTCCACAATGACCTCCTTGTTGGGTGTCCCTGCTTCATGTAATGGGCCCTGGGTCACCATGCTGTCACACTGCCTCCACAGGTCATGGGCACGAAGGACACGAACACTTGCACTTAACTCTCTAAGTCCTGGAGAGGACATCCCTGCAGCAAAGGGGCAAATATCCCTCAAGTCTTTGCCAAGTGGCTCTCTGGGGTGGGGGAGAGAGGGGAGTCCCCATGGGGGAGCCCAGAGCCTCCAGTGAGGATACTCATTCTTTCCACCTGTTCAGACAACACAGGGCACTTGGTAGGTGGAAAATAGCTTCGGGGGGTGGAGGGTGGGAGGCTGGTTGCCATTGTTTCTATTGACCTCTCTCCAAGAGAAAGCTGGACCTTTCTTTGTGAGTGCAAGATGCCCCCACTGTCCTTCACCACTCCGTGTTGCCTCAGCGACAGGAGAGTGTCCTCCACAATGCCTCCCGACAGACAGCCAGGGTGAAACAGGCACTGTTACTGCATGCGTTACATGATGGAAAAAGTGTTTCTAATATGTGGACGGCAGGGATAATTTGATAGCGGGAGCTAAAGAGTCATAATCAATTTTTCTGACAGGAGAATTTCACAATCCATTGATCTAAGATCACATGGATGGATGATGACATTTCTAGAACATTTGTACCCATCACTTGCATTGGTTACACATGTTTATGGGAAGCTGTGAATCACTCCTTAAGGAAGCCATTAATTGAGAAAGTAGAGTTCAACCTCATCGGCTTCTGAAACGATTGATCTGTACCATAATCTTGTAGTGACGGGAACTCATTTTCCAGGGCCTCTTCCACACAGTCTAATTTCCGATTGCCAGAACACGCCTGGCCCTCGACAGGCCATCAGAGATGCAACAACAGTGCTCTCTGCACCAACAATCATCAAATAGCATCAGATTAAGAATGGGTCTGGGATGTCTTTCATTTTGCCCATTTTAAATATAATGCCTAACGGGGATTAAGAGGTGGCTTGAACATTTGAAAATACGTAAGTGCCAATGAATGTTACCATTGACATGAAGCCACAAGAACATTATAGAATAGAGGTGCATTTTCACATTCTTATAACTTATAACTCCCACCCCTTACGGGGGACTAACAATGGAAATATGGGTGAAGGGAGACAGCAGATGATGCAAGATATAAAAATGACAATCATTTATCAAGGGTTCATGAGGTTGGGCAGATGGAAGAAAGAAGGGGGTAAAGAGTTGATACCAAGGGCTCACGTAAAAAGAAAATGCTTTGAAAATGATAATGGCAACATATGCGTAAATGTGATTGATACAACTGATGTATGGACTGTTGTAAGAGGCTCGATAAAATGATTTTTAGGGGCTGAGCTCAGAAGGCAATCCTGGCCATCGGTCTCTCCAGCAGCCAGTGAAACCCTGCTGGGGCTCGACTGTCTTCTACAGTCTGTGCCCAGGCCATGGGGGGGGGGGGGGGGGGGGGGGGGGGGGGGGGGGGGGGGTGGAGGGGCAGTCTGTGGGGAGACATCTGAGTTGTCTGCTTGCTTGGTTTGGTCTTGCATATCCTGGAGGCCTGGCAAGGAGCTCAGTGATGCGCAGTTAAGCAACAGAAACTCTTCATGGAGAAGAAAGCAAGCCGTGTGTTATTCCTCGGAGTGGCCCCTGGCTCCAAACTGCCGACCGGGGAAATCCTAGCACAGTGCATCACCACGAGGCTGCCAGTGTTGCTGTTTTCCTGAGGGTGCAGATGGCTTATGCTCTGGCCAGCAAACCACGAGATTGGTGGTTTAAACTTACCTAAAGGTGCCTTAGAGGTCAGACTTAGCTATCAACATCAGAAAGGTCACAGTTTTGACTTCTCTACGGGGCACAGTCTACTGTCTACACATGGGCTCACTGTGACCCGTCAGGTGATGTCCCATCTGTGAAGACCCAGATCCCACAAAAAGAAAGGGTCTTTCATACCTGTTCTCTGTTGAATTCACGTGAGTTCTTTTCCTCACATCTAAAATAGCATTATCTGCTCAGTCAACTCTTACAGCCAGGTCCAAACCTCCCAGGGCATTTATCTGGCTCTGGCATGCATTGCCATGTTTGAGGATCATGTTTTGTTTTTCCATCTGGATATTCATGTCCTAAGGAAGACACATTATATTATTCAACTACAATTTTCCTAGAATTCAGTGCCAAACGTTGTTCAATACATGTCAGTGGAGTAGAGGAAGTTGATGGATAAGAAATGGCCCGGCGAGCACAATGAAGCTGGCAAGATGTATTCCATATTGCCCTACGTGAACTGTTGATGCTGTCCCTCTAAGTCCTGGAGAGACGCATCCATCATTCCTGATGGACTCTGGTAATAAGCAATTGTCGCAGAAGTTCGGGGATTGAGGGGCATTTATTTTTCACCAAGACTGATCACTTCTGTGATGATTCAGAAAATTACATTTTAGGTATTCTAACAAGGCATTCATAGGGAGGGAAGAAGTGACTTTTCTTTTTTTATTATGGTTGTTTTTGTTACTGTTTTTGAACAGAAGCTCCAAGTCATGTTGTTGCTGTTGTTTTCTTAAGTCTGGGGTTAGAGGCATGCCCCAAAGATAGTTCAGGTTTGGTTCCAGACCACTGCAGGAGATCTGTTGCTGCCCAGAGCACATAAACGCTATGTTGACATTAAACTAGGGTCTATGAAGAGTGCAGAACAAAACAAAACTTAGCACCATCCAGTCGACTTTGACTCATAGGGCAGGGAAGTCCTGCCTATGGTGGTTTCAAGACTGTAACTCTTTACAGAAATGGAAAGTTCCGCTTCTCTTTCTCCCACTAAGTGGCTGGGTGGGGAGTGGGGGCGGACCTTGCCTTTATAAGGGGACCAGACATCCCACTTTTTAACGATCTGTCCCGCGTCCCCGATATTTTAAAATTAAATAAATAATTACAATACTATGTTTGCATTCTATGAACATCTCTGTTGCTCCTTTAATCAAGAACCTCTCCCTCCCCCCGGTCAATGCTGTTTGCTTAAAATCTGGTCACTTTACTTTAGCAGCACTTCACCATGCGGGCTTCTGAGAGTTCAATTGTATTATGAAAATGGCTGAGGATAGCGAAGAAACGTCTCCTCCCTGCTCCATCTTCTCAGGCACGTGTGAGTCAGACGGCTGTGCTCATGGAGCCCTGGTGGCAGAGTGGCTCAGTGTTGGGCTGTTAACTACGACATCAGCAGTTCAAAGCCACCGGTCACTCTGGGGGAGAAAGATGGGGCTTTCTACTCCCATAACGAGTTGCTGGCTAGGAACCACCCAAGGATAATTCCACCCTGACCTACAGGGTGGTTATGAGTTAGCTGTAAGTCCATGGGAGTATATCTGGTTTGTTTGGGGGGTTCTGACATGCATTACGATGGCCTGGCCATGGAGGAGAATGGGTGGCCTAAGTTGACTGTGTCCAGAAGAGTGTCAAATATGGTTCCAGCCAAAGTAACTCCTGACCAGCAGTATCTCTGCAGATCCATCTTCAGAAATGTAAATTTTCCACGCCAAGATGTACACGTTCTTGTTCTATGGGCCCAATACAAGCCAGACCCTAAAGGACTCAATGGGAACTCTCTCACAAAGGGGGCTCAATTCGAAGACTAATATTCACCTGGCCCAGCCATGATGTTTCGAGCACTTTATATGCATGTGGAAGTGAGGCAATGCATAAGAAATACTGGAGAAAATGAGACCTGGTGAGGAATAATAAATATACCCTTGACTGCCAGAAGAATGAATCAAGATGTCTTGGAAGAAATACAGCCAGAACATTTTGAGAAACAAAGGTGTTGACATCTCACCTACTGTGAGCACGTTCTCAGAGGGACCAGTCCCTGGAAAAAGACTTCATACTCCCCAAAGCAGTTCACCAAAAAGAAGACCCTGCACACAACGGATTGACCTGGTGGCGGCAGCAATGGCTTCCACCATGGCAGCAATCATGAGAACCGTGAAGGACCAAGCAGGGTTTGGTTTGTATGTGAGGTCTTGACGCGTCAGAGCCAACTCCCAGGCACCTAACAGCTATCCAAATCGGCAAACTTGAAGCAGTGCAAAGCCACCAGGCAGCTCTGACGGAGAAAGTCTGCGTCTGTCATGTGAATTCTGACTCACAGGGACCTCTGTGAGTGCCCAACTAGAAATGTGCCCAGTACGATCTTCAATGGCTGAACTTTTGGAAGTGGGCCATTGTGCCTCTGGATGGGCCCCAACGCACCACCTTTCAGTTAGTAGCAAAGCATATTGACAATTTACAACACCCAGGGACTCCAAAATTGAAGTAGGAGTCCCAAGATGACTCAGGGCGAACCATGAGGCAAATGATACCACTACCTCGTTAGCCGCTGTGCTCATGCCACTGAACAGGAAGGTACCGGTTCAGGAGCCCATTTAGTCATATCTGCTGCAGAAATGGGGACCTGAAACTCATCTAGCTGAACAGCTCTAAGCTCGGGACTCAGCCAACAGTGGGGCATGAATAATGTTCCTTCTTGGCTTCTTGGACTCCATCTGTTCCTCCTGGAGACAGGATGGGCACTGACACGGGGGAGGTACCATATGCAATTTTCCCCTTCCCTCCTTTCTTGGAGTGATCAGGGAAGTGAGAATATCACAGTTCCAACTGTGACAGCTCACAAGTAGACTCTGGATGCGTCTCACACCCAAGGGCCACAGCTTTCTGACTTCACAGGCCTTTCAAGTCCTGCTTCTCAACCCTCGGGCTCTCCAAGGACTTCTTTCAGCAGATTCCACAGACAAACCACTGGGCTCTAAAACCTTCTTCCATGGTTGCTGCTGCTATTTGGAGCTCTCTGTGTCCCCGCTCTCCTGGGGCTCCCATTCTGTCTTCCACAGTGGGGTGGAGTGGGGCATCAGTTTTGTGCAGATAGAGGTGTGTCTGTGCCCCCACCCACCTACCCAGGGAGTAAGATAGGTTCTGATGCTGCTACTATCACCATTTCAAATCCTGGGTGTTCCACATCCTGGACAATACTTAGAAATCTCAGCCTTTTGTGTTTTCTCCCCGTGAAACATGTGGGCGGAGCCTCAGCTTGAGTTTTGAGCTTTGCAGATGACTAGTGTCAGTGGGGATTATTGTCCAGATTCCAGTGTCCATCCAGAGCTTGTCCTCTGTGGCTTGTGGGTTCACATCCTTTGTCATTCTCCTCTTGAATTTCTGATCTTCAATACCTTGCTTTTAAAATAATTCACACACACCCATAGATATAAATATTCACTGATTACGTGTTTGGCAGATTTTGCAATCAATGGCTTTTCTTCTCCTTTTCATAATATATGTGTTTAAATATACTTCTTCCATGGCTTTCTTGTTCAGGTCAAATCCCTCAAAGGTCACCTATGTTTCTGCTTAGATCTGTGAGATGGAAGTTGTCTTACGCTCTGTACCCATCTGTGGAAAACACTGAAAAGAAAGTGCCACGTAAATAAATTATTTGGCCACTGATCCATTACCACTTTGCTTCCAACTTTGTGCTGCCTTATATTACAGGACATAAAAACAAAACTAACGGGGTCCGGGAGAGATCATTTTTCCAAAACTAAAGATGAAACGTTCCTTTTTTTTTTTTTTTTTTTTTACTTTTTTTGGCATCACTGCCCTCTGGTGGTGGGTGAAATGTTCCTTTTATAAAAACCTACATACTAATAACATTTCATTTCATTGAAATAATCAAATAAAATCAAGAACTTCTATATACTTGGAAGTCTGTCGTAGGCAGGTGGGGAAGTAATAAATAAACTAATAAGTAAATAAATCCCTTTGAGGTCAGGTAATCTGATATCTTCAGCTCGAATTTGCAGTCTGGCTGATTCTACTGTAGTGTGAAGCAGTCCCTGTTGTCCATCTAGTGGATTCCAGCTCACCGCATCCCTCTATGATGGAGAAGAACTGTCCATAGGGTATTCGAGGCTTTGGGGAAGAAGGTCTCCACATTTTTTCTCCAGGGAGCCTCTGCATAGCTCCAGTCACTGGTCTTGGGTTCCTCACAAAGGACCAACACCCCTACTGGGAAGTAGGGGAACTAATTTTCATGTATTGTCGAAGGATATGCAACTTCCCAGGTCACCTTTTGAATCTTTCATCAATTTCCATCTCATTTAGCCAGGCCACCTTGTGGCTATTAGGCATGCTTTTGTTTCTGGGTTCTCAGTCCTGTTTATCTATAAATCAGGGTTTTCCCCCTGGGTTAATTTCATACTCTCCGAATTACGGTAAGTATACTATCTGTAAGTCTTGAGAGCTCTGCCATTAAGCTATTCCTCAAGTTGTCTTCTCCATTTTTAGCCTTGTTGTTTTCCATATGCTTTTTTAATTAGCTTGCTACACGGGGGGGCGGGGGGGGGGAATCTTTTGCGATTTCGTCGATCGCATTGGCACAGAATTCATCGAGTGGAATGAAGGCTGTTAGAGTGAGTCTTCTCATTGAGGAAAAGAATCACGCCCTCCCTCTATTTGGAGTCATCTTTGTGTCTGCTGAGACGGTGGTAACTGCTCTGTGAAGGCTGTCCACAGGCCCATGGAATTGGTGGGTTTTGCTGTTTGTTGTTTGGGGTTTATCTTTTTTGCGTGTTTGTCTGGAAGCAGGGGATTATAAAAAAATATGTTGTTAAATTAAATGTTCTGATTGCTGAATTTTAAAAATAAGGAGAAAATAGAAACATGTTGTCATTGGAAAGGGGAATGCCGGGCTTCGGGGGCGGTGGCATTATTACGTTTGAGGGGAGTGTGTTCTGCATGTTTCTGAGCTAGCTTTCACTTTGCGACTTTGTTTACGCAATTTCTTGAATAGTTTATCATTTTTTAAAATTCATCAGGGAACTGAGTAGACTTCTATCAGAAGAAGCCAGCTTCTGATAAATACATTACGGGTTCAAGAGGTGCAGTTGTGCAGCGATAATTATTATTCATTATAATAAAGATATAGAGAGCATGAGAGAGAGAGAGAGAGAGAGAAATAATGAGAGTTAGACACATTTCACATCAGGGTAGCATGCTCACCTCTGCAGATGGGGCCGTCCACATGGAGACAGCGAATGCGGGAAGGGATTACATGATGAGGGACAGGGACCTGAGCGTGTCAGGCGCTGAGGGGCAGGAGAGAGGCAGGAGAGAGAGAGCATCTATCTTATGTCCAATCCTTATTTACCCTTTGAAGCCATGCCAGACCCCTAATTACAGGTAAGGACATATGTCACAGGAAAGGGTTGTGCTATAGGTACACGTTACAGGAAAGGGAGGTATGGGGTCCCTTGTGAAAAGACCAGACTCCAGACTCCTGGATGTGGCTAAACAGGTTACACTAGAGATCATTAACAACAGCATGTGCATCTGCCCACTTGGGCTTCAAAGGATGCAAACCATCATCCTAACAGCAGGGGAGTCAGCTCTGTTGTGAGACACACAAAGGTCTCAGATAACTGGGAACCACAGGGGGAATAGCTAACTTAACTTCCACATCAAATGCTGGTAAACAGTTTGCTTAATATTTGAGTATATAATTGTGAAAAAGTCCTGTCTTTATCCCACAGATTTCCTGCTCTTTCGTGTTCTAGAATAGTTTATGAAATACTGGTATTAATTGATACTTAAATACAAAGTAAAGGATGAAAAAAATATGAAGTGAAAAACTAGCTTTAAACTCTTTGAACTTAGTGAATTTTTTTTTAATTTATGGGGTTTGATCTTTGATTCAACTTTTCTAATAGTTAAAATCTGTTCACAATTTCCGTTTTTATTTAAGTGACTTTTGTAACATATTTTTCTTTTTTGAAATGTCCATTTTGCTTGCATTTTTTTAAGTTTACTGGCAGAGAGCAGTCCATGGTATTCTGTTGTATTTTAAGTCTCCATCATATCCACATTTTTTTTAGTCTTTAAAATAAAAATGGAGAGGCCACCAAGCTGTGTGACATACACAAAGCCAAACAACCAGGTGAGTTCTGCATCCCGAACAAGCGAGACCTGATTCCTACTGTGTTCTGTATTCAGACCCGATCTCATGGAAGATTGGGGGCTTGGAGCGAGGAAGAAAATCCAACTTCTTTCCACTGGAGGACGTTATAGAGAGCATCAGAACCGAAGCCGAGAGGCCACCCACTGCAGTTGAGTGGATGCCTGCTCATAACGGCCGAGCAGAAGCAGCTCAGTGTGCTTTACCCAGCAGCTGGGGGAGGTCTCCGTGAGCAGCTCTGTCTTTCTAGCTGTCGTTTTTAACTGCCGTGTGCATGCAGGTGTAAACACAGCATCTTCGTAGGTCAATGTTAACTATCAGCAGTGGGATTTTTTTTAAACTTTCTTGCAAAGAAAACCATCAAGAAAAAGATTCTCCATGCCCAAAGGACCAGGCGTTGATGGTGGGGGAGGGCAGGAGAGGGTGGGAGAGGAAGAACAAATGCATGACTAAAATACATGATGATTTTGTCTCTCCTATTCCACTTTGCAGAGGGAACAGGTTGGAAGGTAATTCTGCAATGATGGGTGTGCTGACTGAGCATCACGAAGGTTTGCAGATGAATAAAATAGCTCTTCTTCCCAGCAATCTGGGGCAAGTTTCTTCCCACTTTCAGAGATTGGCTCTGGCCAGGGAATTTCATAGATGCGCTGTTTCTAAACACCAAACTGCCAACTTCCCAACGCCCAGACCGCTCTGAAATACCCACCACTAGGTCCTGCTTTCGAGTGGACATGAGTGGCCATCGTTGGAGGCAAGGAAAGATTGCGGCTGCACGCACTCCCGCGTCCTCATTCTGGCCCCGCAGGCATGGACCGCCGACTACATGAAGGAGTTCACCAGCTGGTTAATGTGGTTGCTTTGCCTTGCCACATGCTAGAACCATTAGCACATCCTCCTCAGGTCAGCATACCACCTAGGTGGGCTTTGGGTAGCATGCCGTCTTAGCGAGATTTTCTTCTCCTGGACCTCATGCCCAAAGTGGACCACTAAGTCAGGACCAGGACACAGCCTCACCCATGCTCCCTGCCAAGCCCACACAGCCTCGATGCCATCACCATGCCGCCCAGTTTCTGAGATGGAAGGCCTTCAGCTGCCTCCTGCCTTCCACGTGCACACACCGAAGGCCTTCCTCTGGGGCAGAGGCTCCCAGCCTTCCTCATGCTGCAGCATTTCACATAGCTCTTCATGTTGTGGTAACCCCCAACCATCCAATTTTTTTTTCATCCAACTATTTTTGTTGCTACTTCAAAACTAATCTCGCGCCTGTGATGACTCGGGTGACCCCTGTGAAAGAATCATTTGACCCCCCCAAAGGGGTCTCAGCCCACAGGTTGAGAACCACACCTCTAGATATACTCAGAGCTTACTTGCTGATGAGGAAAGAGAGAACTACACTGCGGCATTCAATGCCATCTGCAGCTGGCTGTTATATATAACTGGCTTCCCGAGCCCAGAGTGGGCATAACTGCCTTCCTTTCAGACAAACCACGTCTTGAAGATTTCCATATGGGGGAAAAACAAATGAAAAGCAGAGATTGGAGCCCATTGTCAGTGCTGGGAGAGGTTGATTTCCTCACTGAATGCTGAACACCAACTTTAATTTGGGCTCTGACACTGTAAGCATGCCTTCACTTTGAATTGACAGGGAAGGGGAACAGAGGAAGTCTGGCTGGATCGGTGGCAGAGAAGTCGTTCTAGAATGTGAAGTATGCATGCTGTCAGGAGACAAGGAAGAGTTCCTACCTGCAGAGACTAGGAGGGTCATTATGGGTTTGTCATTCCAAGCTGCCACCTCCTCCCTTCAGTCAACCTCCTTGCACATTTAAGGCAGGTGTGGCCTCTGTCCTTTCCCAGCCACCCCAACAGGCCCAGACACTTCTGCCTCCAGGATTCATCTGCAAGTCTCACAACGTCCTCAGACATGTGGGAGGGAGCTTGCTGGGGCAAAGTTCCTGGAGAAACGGTGATTTGGAAGTTGGTGTGCTGAGTCAAGACAGCAGTCACACGAGGACAAAGGCTGCCGGAGACCACCGTCCGAAAAAGAAAACCATCAAGAAAAAGATTTTCCATGTCCAAGGAATAGACGTTGATGATGGGGAAGGGAAAAGAGAGTGGGAGAGAAAGAATAAATACATCATTAAAAGTGTAATCAAGTGATAGCAGGAATGCCCTATGAACTTTATGAGTGCCAGCAGCAATCAATAGCATACACACACGGCAATGGCCGCCTGGTCTTGCCATCTATAAATATTCACTTCCAGCCCTCTGCCCAGCTGGGCAGCGCATCCCAAAGTCCAGGTAGGAGGGCTCTTCTCAGCCAGGCCTACTGCTCTCTGGGACTCTGAAGGGGCCAGCTGAGTCCTGCCTCACCCCCCTCTGAGGCCATGGTGCCTGCCACCGTGGGACCTGGCAAGGAGGAACAGCGATGTCCCCAGACCGGAGGTGCAATGCATCCCAGGCACAGCAATCAGACCACTCTCTCGGAGCAGATTCAGACCCTGGCGTCCCTGCCCTCCCGAGGGAACTGGCTCTACGGGCCTTTTAAGGCTGGGAACTTTCCAACCTGAGTAGTGAGGCTCATCTTCTGAGGGAGCCACTGGGCAGGATTGAATGACCAACCTTTTGGCTCATCCCCAGCAAGCGCTTCACTGTGTCACTCATCTCCTCCTGTGTGGATTGTCTTTGAGGTCCCTCCCCCAAGGTGCACGCTCCTCCTGCCCAGCCTCTGTTCTCCACCGCTAGCCCTCATCTGTCTCCCCCTTTCTTTCTGCTGCTGTAGCAGCTACTCCTCAGATCCACCTCTAGCCTGCGCCACACCACCCGCGTCCTGGGTCAAGAAGGGGGTTTCCCCTTCCAATGATCCAATAAGAAGGGACCGGGACCCTGGGCAAGATTGGGAGCACTTAGCTGTGTCCACTCCAGCCCTGCTGGTCTGAGCCCAAGGTAAGAGGCCAGATTGACCCTGTGGTGGGAAAGTCAGCCTAGTGAGGCCCCCACCCGACCCCTAACCTCCTGGGGCCCCTCTGTGTGTGTTTTGTAAATGAATGACTGAATGAAAGCCAGCTTCTGTGAGCTGCCATTGTTCCATGGGAAAAGTGCAAACAGGGCACGGTCAATGCCTGGCAGATAAGAAAAATCTGCATCCTGACCAGGTCTCTGAGTGGCACAGAGCACAACAGCCAAGCCAGCGTGGTTCACAAGAGGCCCGTGCTGTGCTTAGTTGGTGGGTACAGACTTCCTGAGTCTGTCTGGGAGCTGGGACGGTGCTAAGGTGTTGGCTGTGATCATGGACCAGGAATGCCACCAGGCAGGCCAGGGCTCTCAGCTATTCTGGGAAAGCCCCTGCTGTGGACCCAGACCCTCTTTGAGCCAGTCTGTCCTGGAGCGCCTCAGAACTTCGCTTTTGGCTCCCACCCTGCCCGCCTTAGAAGTTCCCTCCCGCCCCACCCCAACACACACACACACACACACACACACACACCCCTATGAGGTTTGACTCACCCAACTATGAGGCTTTATTGGCTTTACCAAAGAGTTCTTCCCTAAAGGTCGTGGGTCATCTTTGCCTTTCTCTCCTCCAATTTCTAGGAAGCACGTGTCAGCTATGAGTGGCCAACAGGGAAGGATCCAGTGTCCTCTCAGCCCTATCCCAGCACCAGCAACATCAGTATACCTTGGGGGACATGCTAAAAGATGCAAAGTTCATGGATCATTCACACCTGGCATTCTCAGTCAGAAACTCCAGGGACTGGGACCCAGCAATCTTTGTTTTGACAAATGCTCTGAGTTAGTCTGGGTACATTAGAGAAACAAATCCAGAGAGATTTACATGTATAAGAGAATTTTATATAAAGGCTAAGTGCACATTAAAAAAGCATCCCAACCCAGTGCTGCCCAAGCCCACAAATCCAACATTAGTCTATCTGTCTGACACCGATCTACAAAGTCCGCCTTAATCTCACAAAACACATGTAATGACACCAACTGCAGGAGAAAATCGAATCAATGAGTATGTAAGCATCTCAGCGCTGGGAAGGGTCTCCAGCACCCAGGGCTACATCAGGGTAGGTCCATGTGACTTCTCCTCAGGTCCATGTCTTGCAGGAAGTGAGCCTTCCAAGCTGAAGCAGGGAACTGGCTAAGGCAGCTGCACCCTGGTCCAGCCATCAGAAAGCGAGAGACCCAAGAACCAGAAAGGCGAGCCTCGCCAAGCCATTTATCGCGCCACACTTCAATTAATCTCACATGTGCTTATTGACCAGGTTGGCACAATAAATCTTAATTATCTCATGCTTCAAGGGCATCTGCTGTCAGCTAGAACTTGAAAACTCACCTCATCAAGCTTCTGCTCAAGCTTGGCTCTAACGTTTCTCTCCTAACAATTGTTCCAGCCCAGTGAGGTGGGGGGAAATGAATTCTGATAAAGGGCAGTTCTAGAAGGTAGAACATCCCTGGGAGGGAGGTGTATGAGAAGGAAGGGGGCATGGGGCATGGGCACCAAGCACCGGGACCCTAAAGTGGGCACTGAGCACCTCCCCCCAAGGAGAAGGGGTGGCAAGAGAGGTGGGAAACACCAAAGACAAATGCCACCTATGTAGAAACTTGAAACTTCCAGTGCTGGACCCTGACAGAAAGAGTCAGCACAGGCGGAAAAACTGGGTTGTGCAACTTCAAGCATTCTCACACCTTCTAGCTTCCCTCGGTTCAATCAGCTCTGCTGTCCACTTCAGTCATTCACAGCGGTGGGCATTTATTGAACAGTTCTGGTGCTGGGACACAAAATTCGGCACTGCTGTGTCCAGTGACTTAGACAGAGTCCCTCACTGGGACGCTGTCTTCGGCTGGGTTCTCTAGTGCTGCCTTAACAGAAATACCACGCGGGCAGGATTTTAACGGGCATACAGTGATTCTTCCACCACTGAGGAGCCAACAGGTCTGAGTGGAAGGCGCAGCTCACTCCCTCACTGTGTCTCCTGATGCTAGGACCCCTGCATCCAAAGGGTGAGCTTCACCCTTCTTTCTCTGGTCTCTGCTCAAGTGTTTAATCTATTTTCTCTAATTCTCAAGAGACTGGCTGAAGAGGCAACCTTCCCCAGCAGATTGCCTCCTCCCTTATTAACATGATTGCCATGAATCCTGCTTCATTAATATTACAGAGAGTAGACATTACAACAGGATACTGACATTGATACCATAAGATGATGACATCAATACAAGAGGACGATGACATCAGATCAGAAAACGGAAAGGAGCCGTGACACATGTTTTCAGGAACACAGATCAACTCCTGGCACACCGCAAAATTGGGCTCTGATGCTTAACGAGTAGAAAACACGACACAGCCCAAGCTGGAAATAAAGCCGTGTGGGTCACTACTGCCAGGTGTGACTGAGGCTGAAGGCTGCCTGCCTTTCTCTCCTAACGTCCTGAGACCATCCCCATCAGGGGCACGAATAGGAGGCTCTCAGCTCTTTACAATTCCCTCTGCCTTAATACCTGGCTTCCCAAAGGGCGGCAGTGCGCTAGCCTCCTCTGGAAGCCTGTTAGAAACACGTACTGTCACTCACACCCCAGCCCACTGGGAGAGCAGGGCTGCCGGTGAGTCCTAAGCACGTGTGCCGAGGAGCGGGTTGGTGGGGCAGAGCTGCTGACTTCCCTCCAGCACTCCCTCCTCCCTTTGTTCTGTCTTTAAAACCACCAAATCTAACAATGACCTTCACATGGCAACGCTGCTACTCCAAGCAGTACATCGGGGGACTATCTGGACGCTTCTTTGTCCCACAGCACAACCCCACTGCCTTTGGATCCACAGCAGCCACACAGGACAGAGGAGTAGTAACCCCGGAGACTATCCCAAACTGCAATTTCATGGCACTCTTTCCCCAGGGGAGCAGCTGAGGTGAGTTTGAACCATGGACTTTTCAGTCAGCAGCCAAACCCGATACAGGCTCCTTTACTGGGGCTGTCGTCGTTGTTGCTGTTCTCGTTGTCGGGTACCATGAGATCAGATTAGAGCAGGCCTGTGGGAAGGCTCTGCTGGACAGAACAAAACAGGACCCCGCCTAGCATCCTCCTCCCTGCTGTTCTGGCGTTTGAGCCCATTGCTGCAGTCACTGTGGTCAATCCATGCAACGTCCAGGGGACTGATCTCTCCTGAAAACGTGTCCACCGTATGTGACACAAAGTCACACTGTCCTTGGCCTTCTAAGACTGATTTGTCTGTTCTTCAGGTGTGCTCAAAATCCTTTCCCAACATCATACCTCAAATGTGTTACTTCTCCTTCAGTCGCCCTTGTTTAGCATCTAACTTTCATATGCATATAAGATCAATCGAAAATACCACGGTCTGGGTCAGACTGACCTTAGTTCTCAAATTAACACTCTTGCTTCTCAGGTCACTAAAGTCTGTTTCATGGCATAGACCAGTGAGTACTTGCAGTGCTTCGTCAGCTTGTTGAAACATTTCTGTCGGTGTTCCACCACTAGGCCCGTTTTGGGCCAATGATTTCAGTGCAGCTTGAACGTCGGCCTTGAGCACCCTTGGTTCTTGATCATAGACCACCTCTTGGAATGTCAAATGCTGACCAGATCCTTTGGGGTACAGTGACTATACATTCTTTCCATCTTCTTTTGAGGCTTCTTGCATCACTCAATATTTTTCCCAGAGAATTTTTCAATATTGTAACTCAAGGCTTGAATTTTTTCTTAAGTTCTTTCAGTTTAAGATATGCTGCTCATGTTCTTCCTTTGTGGTTTGCTAACTCTAGGTATTTGTACATTTCGTTATAATATCTTACTTTCTCTTCTTGACTGCCCTTTGACATTTATTGTTCAGCTTTTTTACTTAATTTTTTTCCATGTACCTGAGCTTGTCTAGGACTGAGAGCAAGTTTCAGCAACTCTTCTGACATTCACTTTCATCTTTTCTCTCTCCCGCCTTTTCAATACCTTTTCTTCATGAATGAGGTTCTTAATGTCATCCTCCAGCTTCATGACATCCTCTGTCATTCGTGTGCCATGCAGCAGATCTGTTCTTGAGATGTGCTCTAAATTTGGGTGGGAGATATTTGTGGTAGCCACATGATTTCATGTCATCTTGAAGATATATAAAAGTGTAGGGGTGGCATTCAACCTGTCAACCAGGTTGCAGCCTGATGGGGCTTCCTTGTGGATGTGGCCTTCTCATAAAGAGGGTGCAGAGAACCTCCCCTCTCTCTCAGCCTTCACTTTCCTGCTGGCTGACTCTAGTGACTGCCAGAGCCCTGGAGATGTATCCACTGCCATTAGAGTCATGGGGCTTGGCTCCATCAACCTGTGGCATCCCTGCATTCTGCATCGTTGCACGTGGCTTTGAGAGTCAGAAGAGGAACTTACAGACTTTTGGACTTGAGTTGGACTGGGCTGGGACAATTTCTTGATATGCAATTACTTTTTTTAAGTAATTTTTAAAGGGGTCCTATGCAGCAGACTTTCCAAATGCATTTTTGATGCACATATCAATGTTTAAATCATTTTACCTGGGGACCATACAACTCTTATCACAATTCATACCTCCATCCATTGTGTCAAGCACATTGTAATTACTTCTTGATATAAAGTTCTCTCTTAAATATATATATGTCACTGGATTTATTTCTCTAGTCAACCGACCTAACACAATATCCAGGGTTGTATTTTGACTCTTGTGGGTTTGTTTTAATTTCTTCCACTTCAACCTGAACTTACATACAAATAATTAATGGTCTGTCCCACCGTCGGCTGCTAGTCTGAAAGACTCCACACTCTGCTACATTTAGCAGATTCCCCAGCTGTGGCATCCATTCCACTGTCTGTCAAACCTATAGGACAGCATAGAACTGCCTCATAGTGCCCCGAAAGCTGTCGTTTTTTTGGATGCAGATTCTCACATCTTTCTCCCTTGGAGCAACTCATGGACTTCAAGCCACTGGATTTTGAAACAGCAATTGCGTCTGTAATCCCCGCCCCATCGGAGCTCCGATTCCTACAGTATGTCTTTTTGAGAATCTTTTCTGAAACGGCTACAAATGCACCTCAATCATCTCCTTGTGGAAGAGAGCGGTGTCAACGCCTTGTTTCAGCAAGTGGAAGCATGGGACAGGCATGCTGGGGGGCTGTTTCGGAAGCACCTTGTGAAGCACTCGCCCCGCTTGATCACAATAGTGAACGGAACACAGAGCGAGACAACTGCATCTTCTCACAGAGAAAGGGAAGCTCATGCTGGGCGCCTGGGTAGATGATGTCCGTAAGTGTGGAAGCAGAAAGATGCCGCTTAGTGCTTACTTGTGCTGACTAACTATTCTGCAGTAAACATTTTTCATCTCTCCACTACATCAAAGGTTCTGCTTCTAGGTCTGGTTGCTGCTGGCTCTCTCCCAAGTCCACAGGCCCCCTTCCTAAGGAGTCAAAGCCTCGTCCCTTTTTCTTTTCTTCTTCTATTCTTTAAATCGATAGTTTTATTAAGGCCCTTATATCTCTTACCACAATCCAGACATTTGTCAATTGGGTTAGGCACTTTGTACATATGTTGCCATCATCATTTTCAAAGCATTTTCTTTCTACTTCAGCCCTTCATATCTGCTCAATTCCTCCTCCCTACCCCACCTTCTCTCCTTCATGAACCATTGATACGTTATAGATCATTATTTTCATATTTTACATCATCCTCAGTCACCCATCACCCATTTTTCTGTTGTTTGTCCCCCTGGGAAGGGATTATATGTTGATCCTTGTGATCAATTCCCCTTTCTTCTCCACCTTCCCCTTATCTCCTGATAGCTCCACTCTCATTGTTGGCCATAAGGGGTTTATCTTTCCTGGATTTCCTGTGTTTCTGACTCTTATCTGTACCAATGTACATATTCTGGTATAATCTGATTTGTAAGGTAGAGTTGAAGTCATGATAGTGAGGGGGAAGAAGCATTAAAGAACTAGAGGAAAGTTGCATATTTTATCGTTGCTACAGTGCATCTCTTCCTTGTGAGCCTTCTGTAAGAGGATGTCCAATTGTCTACATAGCGGGTCTCCATTCCACGACTCCCCCCCTCCCCAGTCACATTGGTATGATTTTGCTCTGGGTCTTAGATGCCTGATATCTGATCCAATTGATGTGCTTCTTCCATGTGGGCTTTGTTGTTTCTGAGCTAAATGGCCATTTGTTTATCTTCAAGCCTTTAAGGCCCCAGATGCTATAGCTTTTGATAGCTGGGCATCATGAGCTTTCTTCACCACATTTGCTTATGCATCCATTTGCCTTCAGCGATCATGTTGGGAAGGTGAGCATCACACAATGCTAGATTATTAGAACACAGTGTTCTTGTGTTGAGGGAGTACTTGAGTCAAGGCCCAATGTCCATCTGCTACCTTAATTCTTAATGTAGATATGAGTACATAGATCTATTTCCCTATCATTATGTATATGTATATTTACATGTGTACATGCCTATATTTAAGCCCCTATCAATAGTCTTTGCCTCCAGTTATTTTCTCTATTTCCCTTGTCTTTCCTCTTGTCCAACCATCATTTGGGTTTAATAAGTCCTCCCTGTTATGAAACCTCTTTTCACATTGACAGTCCCCAATAGGAATGGGGTAGCCCATCAGCAAGGTTGGCAAAGGCTTCTTTGTCAATTAAATGGCAAAACCACTGACATGGAGGTGAATCTGCCTCAGAGAGGCCTTACAAACATCTGCAGGGTTTCTGCGATTGTAAGTGTAAACTCAGGGTTCACCACATCAAGGACGCAGTGAAAACATGACACTTGTTCAGAGCAATGCATAAGCACAAGTACACCCAGATCTTGTTTCTTGAGTGATCTGCCCCTGACCACCGATGGTGGGTAGGGTGTGTGTCAACTAAAGATGATAGAGATTTTATTGCAGGCTTCGTGATATAACTACATCGGTATTTAGTGGTAGAATTAATGTAACCTTGAAGTTTTATTGCGTTACACAATAGCATGAATGCAATTACAAGTAAAATGTACGTATAGTCCCATGACTTCAACAAATCAAACTGCATGTATTTGTCCATTTTTCTTTCTAGTTCTTACTCTAAAAATATATTATTGCAGCCCAGGGTAAAAAAACTCACAGATGAAAATGACAACATTTTAAATAAATATGGAAGGCTCTAAATGTTGACAAAACTGAGGGTTTTATCAACTCTGTGCCCCAAATGCCTTTCTCCACCATTTTGACCCTTTAATTGGTCAACCTCTAGTGACCACAAGAAGCATTTTTCTGAGAATTACTCCAACATGAAATGCCATGAAAGAAATATGATCCTTGGACCAGTTTTATATGCCATACTACTCAACCACTTGCATTATTTTGGTTCTCACTCTGTTCATTTTTTCCCATGTAAAAAATGTAACAAGAGACATCTGGTGTCTCCTTTTTTGTCCCTATCCAATTTTCCTTTCAATAAATACTGGGTCACAGAGCATTTTCTTAAGACAACCTCTGTTTGATGTGAAATTTTCCAATCAACATGTCCAGAGTCGATTCTGATACACAGGGACTCTGAGGGATAAAGTAGAACGGCCGCCCTCGGCTTTCCAAGGCTATCCATCCATTCCTGAAGAATGATTAGTAAATCCAAATCTTTCTGTTTGCAGGTGAGCATTTAGCCGCAGCACTATGAGCTGTTTGCACTGCCAGTCCGGGGCCGGTGGCTCTTGTTGTTGCTGTTGTTGGGTACTGTCAAGTGGGCACATGGGTCCCGACAAGCAGCAATCCTGTGTGCAGGGTGAAGCCCCGCTCAGTCTTGCATCATCCTCTCCAGGGGCCCTAAGTTAAAGCCCAGTGCCTCCAGTGCCGCAGTGTCAATCCATCTTGCCAAGCCTCTCCCTCGTGCTGACCACCCACAGTTTGATGGACAATATCCTTCTCCAGAGACTGATCCCTCCTGATAACACGCTCACATTCCACAAGACAAAATCTCCCCATCCTGACCAGGAAGGACCATTCTGGCTCCACTTCTTCCAAGAAAAACTGGTTAGTCCTTTAGGCCGTCCATGGCATATTCTGTCATCTCCACCAACACCCTAATTCAAATGCATCAAGCCTTCACTTTTCATTTTCCAGCTTTCACATGCATGCGCTAGTTTTAAAAGTCAAAAAGGATAGGTCAGGCACAGCTTAGCCCCGAAAGTGATCTCTTTGCTTTCAAACACTTTCCAAGAAGCCTTTCACAGCTGACTTGCCCAATCCAATATGTCCTTTGATTTCTTCACTGAAACATCCCTGGGCACTGATTGTGAATCCAAGTGAAGAAACTCTTGACAACTCCAGTCCCTTCTCGCTTTATAGGATGTGGCTTATTGACTCAGTTGTGCAGAGGTCTACTTTCCTTATGCTGAAGTGCAATGCACACTGAAGGCTATAGTTGTTGATCTTTACCAGCAAGCCCTTCAAGTCCTCCTTGATCTTGGCCAGGAAGGTTGTGCCATCTGCATGCATGTTCCACGGCTAATAAGTCTTAGTCCAACGCATGCTGTCTTCTTTCTCAGGCAGCCTAGCATCTTAGGTTATCAACTCAGCATACAGACTGAGTAGTGTACCCAGTGGACATGACCCCAAAGCATACTATCCCTGATCTCAAACCATGCATTGTCCCCTCACCCTGCTAGAATGACTGGACCTTGATCTATGTATCACTTCTAAGTTTTGGGGAATTTCAATCCTCACTGTGTAATCTATACTTTGTTATGATCCTCACAGCTCAATCCCTTGGCATAGTCAATAAAATACCACTTAACATCTTTCAGCCAAGGGATACCAACAATGATATCTGTTGTGGTTCCATAATGTCCTGTCAAGTTGACCAATAGGTTATAGGAGTGGAGTCTATCCTGTCAATCAGGTCACAGCCTGATTGATGCCTCCTTGTGGGCGTGGCCTTCTCATGAGATTCTGGGGCTTTTTATCTTCCTTCCTGGAAGCAGAACACTCACTTTCTCCACTTCACCTTCCTGTGGACAAGTCAGATGGAGCCACAGCCCTGCAGATGCTTCCATCACCACTGGATCCACCAGACTTCACCCACAGGCCTGTGATCTCCCTGCATTCAGCATCAATGCACCTGCTACATAAGTCTGAAGAGGAATTCACAGGCTAATATCAGACTTATGGGCTAATATTGAACTTCCAAACTTGAACTGGGCTGAGCTGTCTTATTGATGCATAATTACTTCTTGCTATAAAGTTCTCTCCTACACATAGATGAATGCCTTGGGGTGTTTTCTCCGGTCAACCAGCCTAACACAATATCCCTCAGTGTTATCTCCTTCTGAACCAGAATGGAAGTTCCAGCAATTCCCTCAGTGTGTTCTACTGTAAATGTTTTTGAAGGCTCTTAGCAAAATTTCACTTGTGATGGTTTTCATGATTTTTCACCTTCCTTTTGGAATACAAAGTTGCCCAGGGAGATGTCGTCCACATTTCTTGACACGAACAAGTGAACTTTCTAGCATTGCATCTGCTTGTTAAAACATAGAGCCTTGTTTTTCCCCCTATGCCTTCAGTGAAGCTTGGAGTTCTTCCTTCAGTATTATTAATCATTTTTCACATATAAATCACGTTAGAGGGCTCTTACAATTCTTATGACGATCCATATATCAATTGTATCAAGCAAATTTTTAAGTATGTTGACATCATTTCCAAAACATTTTCTACTTGAGCCCTTGGCATCAGCTTCTCTTGATTCCCTCCCTCCTTCTTAGTTGGCTCTGTGTGGTCTGGGCACCAATTCTCCAGGGCTGTACATGCAGTGCTGTCCTCTATAGTGTTTTCTTCTGAGAAGGGGCTTGACCTCGCTGGGATTGGGGCTGGCCCTGCAGACCTCTCTGTTAGTTCGCTGCTGCATGCTGGTATGCTGCCCTCAAGGCTCGCCATGCCAGGTTGAGGTCTGGTCCCTCTCTCTCTTTCCCATGGAGACATAAACAATACCCTTCCCATGACTGGGATAGTTCTCTGTTCCCCCACTATCCACATCCTTTTTTTTTTTTTCTTTTCCCCTCCCTCTTAGTTGGTTGCCACATGCATCCTTGCATTGGGTCTGACCCGTCAGAGTGCCTGGACCTCACCTCATGAATTTATACATCCAGTGGCTTTTCCCCTGTGTTCCTTGTGCTTTTTAAGCTTATCTCAGTGGACTCATGTTGTACTTGTCCTTTTGTGCTTGACTTACTCCACTTAGAATAATTTCTGCCAACACTTCCCACTCGATGATGTGCTTCGTGTGCTTAATTCCTGATCACATGCTACCTTCTGACATGGTTGGACACTGATTGGCTCTGATGGGCACAATGACTCTGTGTATTCCTTACAGCTTCTTTCAATGCTTCCTGTAGCATAAAGCTAGTTTTCTCTTTCTTATTTGGCCCATAAAAGCTTTCCATATTGCATCCCCTGGCTGGAATTTTTCTTCAGTTCTTTCCGCATGAGAAGGGCCTATGTGTTTATTTAAAACACTCTTGGCTTTCCGACTCCAGGCCTACCCCCTTTAATCATGCTGTGCCTTCTCATGGTCCCCTTCGAAAACCTTCATTCAGCTCTTCCATCTCCTGGTTTGGGGTCCATTTACTTTACTTTTCTGTGTCCAACAGCAAGTTTCAGAACCTCTTCCGACATGCACTTTAGTCTTTTCTTCCTTGTCCTTTGATGACTTCTGACCTTCTCCAAAGGAGACTTGGTAACCTAGCGTTGCTAAGGGCAGGGTCAGCAGTTCAAAACCATCACTTACTCTGAGGAGGAAAGGCAGGCCTTTCTATGTCCACAATGAGGCACAAGCTCGGAAACTCCACTCTGCCTGCTGGCTTGCTGTGAGTCAGAATTGACTGGATAGCCATAAGTTTCTTTCGGGCTGTGTTGCTGCTTGTTTCGCTTTGCTTTGCTTGGTTTTGCTTTCTTCAAGGATGATGCTCCACCCTCATTTGGCCTTTCTTCATTAGAGGTCAATGCCTCAAATGCATTCTGGAGATGATCGAGAAATTCAGGTGAGATATATGAATGCTCAAGGTTATACTTTGGTTCTAGTGCACTTGTTTTCATTTTCTTCCACTTCAACTTGGACTGGCCTATAGGAAACTAAGGGTCTGTTCTGCAGCCACCCGCTGGGGAGTTTGTCAGGATGAGTTTCTCCAGGGTCTCTTTCCACATATGTGATTGATTTGGTTTCTGTGGATCCCATGTGGTCCACAGGTAGAGTCACTATGTGGTTGGGGGGGAAAGTATCTCCAGTGAGTAGGTCATGGGTCTTACAAAATTCTGTGATGCTTCTCTGGGGAGATTTCTATCGCTTGATCCATTACTTTCCAACTACTGATCCTTGGATTCTGTTTCCGATTTTCACATTCCTGTTACCAGGAATTACCAAGATATCTTGGTTGCATGATAAATCCATTTCATACTGCAGAAATTGATAAAAAATCTTCAATTTCTTCATCTTGGCATTAACAGTGGTGCATACATTTGCAAGATCGCAGCCTTAACTGGTCTTTCTTATAGATGTGTGGATATTATCCAATCTCTACCAGCATTGTTTTTCATGATAAATCTTCAAGTGTCCTTTTTTGGGGGGAGGGAACATCACTGACCTCTGGTGGGAGTGGGAGGCACAGCCTTGCTCCTGGAGAGCTGCTGCTGGATTTGAACCACCAAGCCAGTGGGCCGCAGTCCCGCACTCAACCACTACGCCACCGGGGCTCAGCCCAAGTGTCCTTTTGATAGCAAATGTGACTCCATTCTCTTCAATTTGTTATGCCTTGCTTACTAAAATCATGATTATTTGATATAAAATTGCCACAGCAGTCTGATTCAGGCCACTGATGCCTAGAATATCTATCATCAAGCATTGCATTCATTTTTGACAACTTCCAACTTTCTTAGATTCACACTTGGCATGTTCCATGTATTAATGGATGCTTGCAGGTGTTTTGTCTCGTTTTGAGTAGAACTACATCAGTCAAAAGAGGTCTTGAAAGCCTTATTCAATTCAACACACTAAGGTAGACTGGAATTTGGAGAAGACAGTTCTTCCCTAGCCTTCCAATCTGAGGGGACCGTCTTCTGGCACTAGATCAGGCAGTATTTACTCATATGCATTTAACTAATTTCTCCTAGAAATTGATCTCTAGGTCCTTCTTCCTAGTCTATCTTATGGTGAGTTTATTATATTCACTAACTTTAAATTTTCCTAATAAAATATGCCATCAAACGATTCCTGCCATTAAAATAGGGGAGTCAAGAGGCCCTGCTTTCTTAGGAAGGATATTGCAGTATATGACTTCCACTTTACTCTGCATAGAGATAACTCTCGGAGATGGACAAAGCTTCAGAGATGTATGGCCTTATAAGGTCCACGAAAGGACATCAGCACTGGAAATGGTTAAGGACAAACCCCAGGCAGAGTCCTGGGAGGCCACCTTTTACCTAAAATTGGCTCTGAGAGAGGAATTGCCCCTCACCATGTGAGGAAGTCCGCATGATACATGATACACCTGTCTGCAGGGAGTTCTACCCCAGGCAGAACACAGGGGCAGGGATTAAGAATCGTACTGATCCAGGAGGAGTCTCTTCCAGGTTTTTCACATGCCACTAGAGCCAGTAAATGAGACCAATTACTTACTTCTCACGAATTAATCATTCCCCTGACCTCCAGTAAGCCACGGGAAAAGTCCCAACTCTTTCACGTGCCCCTCAGCAGGAACTGGCCATTAATTTCAGGACCGGCCAGACCAATAACCACCATTCTCTATTTGGCAGAAATATTCGGTGAAGGGCTTCATGTCCCTGTCCACACACTCCTGTCCTCACGTTTTGTTGGCTTGCTTCATGTCAACAGAATGTCACTTGGTTCCACCACAGCCTTCCCTCCCCAGCAGCCGGGAGCTCCCAGATAGCAGTGGGCATGCCATCTGCATTACTGAGCCTGACATCTTCACAGAACCTTCCAACTTCTGTCGAGATTCTTTAAGGGACTGTCCTCCAGCTCACCTGACTCTCCCTCCTGGCAGAGCTCGGTGTGAACGACTTTCATCCCAGTGCCTGTTCAGCCAAGATCCAGCTCATGTGCCAGTCAGCTCAGAGAAAATCCAAGTGCTTCTCCATGAAGCCCCAGAAGATGGCTCCCTCTTAGAGGCCACATAATCGCGGCACAAATGCTTACCCGTGAGGCTGCCAGAAGGCCTGACTCACCAGCAACTAGCCCCTCCCAACCCTTGACACCACTTCTGTCTCTTCAACCTTCCTTCCCTGCAGATAGATGTCCTTGGTCTTGGTTCTACGTCACACTTTCCATCTCTAGTCCAGCTGGAGGGCAAACACTGCGGGCTGACCACAATGGCAGCACTTCCAACCTACTAGCCTCTCTGTGGGGGAAGATGACAACCTGACGAGGGTGCCCTACGAGTCTGAGTAGACTCGATGGCAGAGGGTTTGGGGAGTTCTCTTTCTTCCAGGGCTTTCAATCAGCTGATTCCAGTTCAGTCCCCTGTCCAGGATCGGCCAGTCTACCAGATGTACTGAATCACAATCTACCTTTCTGCAGGATCCCCAAGCCAGTGAGTCTCCACGTAGACCTAAGAACCAAGAATCACCTGGGAATTCATAAGAATCACCTGAATGTCTTGTGGTTCCTCATCCCGCATCTGCGGAGTGGGGGTGCAAACTCTCCACAGGAGGCCCAACTGCAAAGGACATGTCTGCAGGCCGGCTTGGTCCACATCCTCTAGTTCTTGCTACAGTGTTGCTGGCCTTCCTCTCCTCCTGCAGGGGCCCCTTCACGTTGGTCTTTGTTGTCCGAAGGTCACTCCCACAGGATGACTTCTATTGCCTGCATATGGGTCATGCGTCTATGTTCTTTTATGGCCTTGTAATTTTTTGCTGGAAACTGGACATTCTACAAATGCTATTGTAGCAACTCTAGTTGCTGTTCTCCACCCACCCACCTGAAACTCACATACTTAATTCTTGCTGTTTATCTGGTTGGTTTATCTGGCCTGGATTATTTGAGTGCGGTCTTCACACACAGGCACACAGTTCTCACCCTCTGACACTACTCCATTGATTGACAGGACTCTTCTAGATCTCACTGCCCCCAGCTGCTAAACTCCACTAAGTTTCAACTGGCTTCCCTGCTGTGCTCAACAATGCCTGTGCCTAAGTTCCTCTGCAAGCCAATCCACCCAACTGAGATCAGTTTGGATTGTGTTCTATAATTAGGAATGTGCCTCCAGATCACCTTTCAAGCTTCCACCACTCCTGAGAGCTTCACACAACCCCCCCCCACCCCCAACTTAACCTCACAGCACATCCTAATGAAAGGGAAGACCACTGGCAAGTGAGAAGGGACTCCTGGTGATATGGTGGGCTATGCATCAAGCTGCTAACCACAAGGTCCGTGGTTTGAGACTGCCAGGCACTCTGTTGGAAAAAGATGAAGCTGTCTGCTGTCAAAGGAGTGAGAAAAAAAAAGATTCAAAAAGACTGAAAGCCTCAGAAAACCCTAAGGGACAGTTTCAGCCTGTCCCAAGAGGTTGAAACGAAGACAGCACCAATATAACGGATCTGCCCAAAGGCTGGCCTGACCTTTGACCTGATTTTGAACCAGGCTCAATATTTTATCTGGAGCTGGTGTGAAAGTAAAGTATTTCCCTCTGGGTGTCTGACCGGCAAGCGTTTTGTGTGTAACTCACACTCGCTCCCTTTGCCAACTGCATCATTAAGAGGCTGCCCGTTTCTCATCTTGAAGTGATTCCTCTCAGTGAACCCTGCTTCCGGGTCCCTCATGGTAGTTAAAATAGTCCAGCATAATTGCTCTTCTGGCTTTGCAAACCAAAGGCTTCCTCTCTGACAAGAGTATGGTTTGGTGAATCCTTCTGATTTTCAGTGTCTGATGGCTTAATTTCAGGACCGGCAACACTGAAGTGTCCAGTCCACCTTCTCCACCAACTCCAGCTCCTTCACCTCCACCACCACCACCACCACGCCCCAAAGAACTACTGTTCACAATAAACGAAGTCTGTATTCATGACACAGAGCTAATAATAAGAAACACCTTCTGTTCCCTAACTCTGGATTCCTAAACCCACTGAGGACAAGAACAAGGGAGTCGGTGGGGTGAAGGGAGACACAGTGGTCCAGAGAAGGAAGGGCCAAGTGTGTTGAGGAAGGAGACGCCTTGGGCAGGGCCCAGGGTAGAGATGGCACCCTTCAGAGGGGTGGCCTTCCGGGTGTTTCTGAGCCCCAATGGCATGTGGAGGGCTCACCTGCACGGATGCTGGGGTCTGGCGGGATGAGGGGTGTTTCCATGACAGCGCTCCTTTTGCGGGTATCTGAATGGGCGTGCCGAGGGCCAGGAGACCCCTGCACAGAGAGGTGGCAGTGGAGCCCCGAGGGCAGACCTGTCCGTGCAACGATCAGCCTGACAAGGGAGTGTGCTTAGGGCCATGGGATGAGGCAGTGAGGGCACAGGCATGGAGAGGGAGTGCTGGGACTGGAGGCATCGGTTCATGGATAGAGGTGACGATCTCCTTTACTGACACCATGGCTTCTCCTCCGAGGACGCCGACACACACTGTGAGCCCATCCTGACTCAGAGGGCGCCAGGTCAGACTTGAGCTGCTCCCCAAGGCTCATCGTTACGGGAGCACTCCCATGGAGTGGCCGGTGGACTCGAGCCACTGACCCACTGCCCCCACAGGGCTTCCAAGCGAACTATGAGGGGGGAGGCGTCACCGTGCACACCTCGGTAGGCCTAGGAGATACCAAGAGCCACTGCTCAGCGTACTGTACGTGGGAGGTAAAATAAGTTATGGCCAAAAGGTAGGTGATGAGATGTGAGACAGAAACACCCCCCTAAGTACTTCGGTATGTGCCACCCTGCGAGCCCGGGCACTCGTTTCTTTGGCTGCTGGTGTGAGCAGCCTCCCCCAGGCTCCTCCCCGCACGAGGGCATCGGGCTTCTCAACGCCCCCCGCGCTTCACCTGCTCTTAGAAGTGGTCCCACCCTCCCCCGGTGACAAAAGCAGCTTCTTTCCCAGTGAATGAGGCCGTGTCTAGTTTAACGTCGTTTCAGTAAATACTAGTGTCGTGTATGAATGCAGCTGAGCATCTGCGGTCCCCATCTGTCTGCATTTCAGCATACCCTCCCCTGTGGGGTTCCCGCCCATTTCAAAGACCTGACCTACATGCAGGTTCTGGACTGAGCACAGATACTACATGCCTGCATGCCCTTCGGGACTGAGGGCAGGAGGGAACTAACTACATGTGACATGATTTCTCACCGACAAGTACTAATTCTAATGTTTTGAAAGTTCACTGCAGCCTCCAAGGCCGAACTTGACCATGACCCAAAATCACAGTTTCCCCTGAGCAGTAACATGGCGCCCAAGGGCTACTGAACATAAACTTTATTCACACTTTTCACTCCAGAAGCCAAGCCAGCAAGTCACCAACACTCAGGTGAGTGGCCATGGCCAGCCGGGGCTCAGCCCTCTGCCCCCCACCAGTGGCTGATCTTGTCCACGCTGAGGTACAGGGCCAGGCTGACCAGGAAGAACTCCTGCGTCTTCTCCACCCAGACCAGGTCGGCATGCACGCGGCCCTCCTCATCCCCGCAGTCCACGCAGTACCGCTGCCCCAGGAGGTCACTGCTGTCACAGGGGCTGTGCGCGGGGCCCACGGACACCGGCGAGCTCAGGCACCAGGAGGGCTTTCCGGAGTCGTCCTGGAGCGTCACGTCCATGATGGAGCAGCTCTGGGGAACAAGTAGAGTGGGCTGGCCATCAAGGTCTGCAGGAGGGGGGCCAGGCACCTTGGTTCCGCCCAGTGATGAAGCCGAGACTCTGAGAGAAGACCCACCACGTCTGGCTGGTGATTATGACCGAGAAAAGGGAAGCTCGGGGTGCAGTGCTCACCAGCTGGGCTGCCGCCTACAAGGTGAGCAGTTTGAAACCACGGGCCCCACCCTCCTCAGAAAGGGACTTTCTCCTCTTGTACTTCCCAGTCCTACAGGGCCCCAGAAGTCAGCAATGGCTCGATGGCAGGGCGTTTTTTAGTGAACTCTTATATAGAAGCCAGGTTATTTTACGAAGACCAAAAAAAGGTACCTTTACACAGCCCTCGAAAGCACTGGTTCTCCAGGAGAGGCCAACTTTTCCAATGAGAGGTATGTGCTGTGTGCTGTTCTCAAAGTTTATCACGGGGAACTTCACGTATCCATTTTCAAGACGTCCTGGAAAGATTTAAGATCACATCAAGTTACCACGGGTCTTTGGGCTAAGTGCTCACACAAGGGCACCAAGCCCCACTGGTGAAGGGGGAGTCAGGGGCCCTGTCAGAGCATGTCGGAGCTGAGCTCAATAGTGGGGGTGTGGACACTCCCGTCACAGTGGCACGGGGTAGTGCTACAAGGCCAAGTTCCTTAGGACTTGAGTCAAAAGCCAAGGAAACAAAGACCCATACACAGAAGCTAGAACTAGTCAAAGGTGTGAAATGCTCGGGACCCAAGAGCGAAGCACCCAGAGAGACAGGGGTGTGGGCAGGTGAGCCCAGTCCCAGGACGTCTGACTAGAACGGCAGCAGGCAGGACAGAGGGACAGACAGGGAGAGATAGAGAGATGGATGAAGAGATAATAAGGGGTGGCATACAAGGGTGGACAGGTGAGTACAGGGAGAGGAGGAGGAAAACGGGAAGGCAGGGACAGGGGGCTGGACAGCTACATCGGAGAGAAGGGAGAGAGGCCAGTGAGTAAATGAAGGGCTGGACAGGTGGGTGAAAGGATGGATGTGTGGGCAGGTGACAGATGAGTAGGTGGGTGCCCCAAGGGAAGGGTAGGTGTATAGAATGAGAAGGGATGGAGGATGGATGGGTGGCTGGATGGACGGAGTGGGTGGGTGGGCAGTGAGGAGAGGGGGAGGCAGTTGGGTGCATGGACAGATGCACGCAAGCGTGGATGAAAAGAATCACTGCACAGGTTTCCACAGCCTGGGCTCAAAGGCTCTGCCAGTCCTCCAGCCAGCTGCGGGCTGACTGGCACAGACCTTACCATGACAAGGGGAGCCTCACAGCAAGAAAAGCGCTCCCGTCCTGAGTTCGAGGCCCCCAAGGTGGTAGACACTCAGGACTGATGAGCTTCCCTCCTGAAGAAGACTCCACCTACACCTTCTAAATGTAACCAGGCCCAAGAGCAAAAAGGTGCCTCCCCTCCTGGGACACGCCCTCAGGACTCTGGAAAAGGGGGAAAGTGGGCTTCAAGGAAAGCTACAAGGCTTAAAATCAGGGAACGGGTCTGTCAGGTTGTATGCTCTTACCTACTCACGCAAACTGTGTGCCGAGCAAATCATCAGAGAAGCTGGATTACCTGAAGAAGGGCGTGGCTCAGGATTGGAGGAAGGTTTACTAACAACAGCCTGTACTGTGCAGACGATGCGCCCGAGCTGGCTGAATGTGAGGAGGACTTGAAGCCCTTGCTGATGAAGATCCGAGATCGCAGTCTTCAGTGTGGATTACCACTCAAGGTAAAGAATGCAAGGTCCTCACAGCTGAACCACAATAAGCAGAGAAACAACTGAAGCTGCCACGGAGTTTGTCTTGCTTGGACTCACATCGATGCTTGTGGAAGCGGCAGTGAGGAGATCAAGACATGTGACCTTGAGTAAATCTGCAGCACGGGGCCTCTTTACAGTGTCGAGCAGCACCGAGCCATGGGATTTTCAACGATCTCTTAAGCGTGTGAAAGTTGGACATCAAATACAGAAGAGCCAAGACACAGCGGTGCATTTGAATTATGCTGGTGAGCAAGATGGAAAACACCATGAACTGCCAAAGGAACAAACACTTCCCTCTTGGAAGAAGTACAGCCAGAGAACTCCTTAGAGGCAAGGGCAGTGAGACCTTGGATCGTGAACGTTAGATGTATGATCAGGAGAGGCCAGTCCCTGGAGAAGGACATCCTGTTTGGCAAAGTAGACAGGCAGCAACAAAGGGGAAGACTCTTCAAGATGTCTTCACACAATAGCTGCAACCATGCGCCCCAAACCACAACCACGTGCCCAAAACCACAGCCACATGCCCAAAGCCACAACCATGTGCCCAAAGATGCAACCACATGCTCAAATCTACAACCACCGGCCCAAAGCCATAACCACATGCCCAAGCAACAACCCCATGCCCAAGCTACACCCACGTGCCCAAGCAACAACACCATGCCCAAGCTACAACCACGTGCCCAAAGCCACAACCACATGCCCAAAGCCACAATCATGTGCCCAAGCGACAACCACATGCCCAAAGACAGAACTGCTGTGAGGATGGCACAGATCCAATGGGGCTTCCTGCTGGCGCACCTGAGGTCACTGTGAGTCAGAATGGACGTGAAGACACCTCCCCACCACAGGTTTCGGTTTGCTGAGGAAAGAGAACGGAGACAGTAACTACTCTGCGAGCCTCAGTTGTTTAGCTCCAAGGACATAATACAGCCAAAGGAAGCTGCCCTGGGAGCCAAAGCGCTGTTCCACAGCATGCTTGGGAGGCCGAAAGGGAGACCTGGGGGCAGTCAGCTGCCCTCCCTTGCTTTGTTCCAAGGACAGAGCTGGCCCTTCTTCGTCCTGGCTGCTTAGCAGTTCGCGAGACCGGGGGCTGCAGGGACAGAGGTGGGAAAGGATGCCAAGCCATACTGACCCTCCCAGACAGCAGCCACACTGCCGTCTTGGTGCTGGGCACATCTGTGCACTAGGCCTCCAGGGAACCTGAGAAAAACATCTGTGAAGCCTGATGTGGCTCTGCCTGCTCACTGCTCAGTAGTCAAGAGGCCCTCGGCTGGCCAGAGAGGAGGAGATGGGCCTGTCTGGAAACCCACACAGAACCCCAGACACATCCTGCATCAGCTGCACAGTTGCCTGGTCTGAGTTAATGAGCGTGCTGCACGCCCCTGCAGAAGGCAAAGGCTGCTGCCATACTACTGTTGCCAGAGCACCTCCTGCTGGAGGCCACGGTGGCAGCTGGCAGGCAAAGCTCTCCCTGCCAGCCCTCTGTCAGTCCTCAAATGGTGGATGAAAAAAACGTTAGTGCTGCTGACACTGAACTGGGGTGCACACAGAGCACTGTGCAGGAGGTGCGGGCCAGTCAATACCCCTGCATGCTTCACAGTAGATCAAGCACTCTGAGCACAGCCGCCTGAGAGGCAGGTTATAGACACTCTTTTATAAGAACACCTCTGGCTCACAGTGCACTCACTCGAGACTGATAGATAACGTAGCAGATTCACATTCTCATGAAGCAGCTTTCACATGATTGCCAATGCAGAAAAGCCTATCAACAAATTATCAGAGAAGCTATGACAAGAAAACAGCTATGACTCCTAGAAATGTCTATTTATGTCTCAATCCGTGGGCCCTACACCCATAAATTCACACTCCAAAGCTTCCGGGGAATGACAGCGTGGCTGATGGCGTTCATCAATGAGACCCACCCCCTGGGGAAACCTGCAGTCGAGTGGACCATCCAAGGAGGCAGCGCAGAGTGAGAAAGATGAATTTCTGACAAGTGCAGGAGCAGGCGGGGGTCGCCAAGCCTCTGAGTGCCGTGATCCTGACCTGCAGGACCATAAAGAAAACTGCCCTCTGTGGCTCTCCAGCTGCAATCCTCACAGAAGCTGACCGTCACGTCTTCCCCCTGTGCTGCTGCTGAGAATTCAGACCCCCCGCGCCCACCAGCCCTTTAGTCAGCAGCTGAGCACCTAACCATTGTGCCACCCAGGCTCCTGGGAGATATCAGACTGGAAATGAGATGGTCATCTCACGCGCTAAAACGTCTAACGTTTGAAAGATTAGCAATATCAGCGGTCGGTCATGCTGTGGACAGCTGGAGCCCTCATGATGCTGGAGGAGCCCGGGGGTGCAGTGGGCTACAGGCTGACCTGCTTCCCAGCCGTTCAGCTCTATGTCTGAGCCCAGAGAGATGCGGCAGCCCTGGAGAGACATGGGGGCAGTGCTGTTCTGTCCTCAGGTGGCTGGCTCTGAGTCAGAATCACACTGGGGGTGGTGGCGAGCTTACTCTGGGGGAAATTACTTCAGCAGTTTCTTCTACTACTGAAATGTTGGCGCAACAATTCTCTGCCTAGGTATCTCATGAAGAAAAAACGAGCCTATATGTCCCCAAACACTCTTACAAGACTTCTGCAGCAGCTCTATTCGAAATCAGTAAAAGCAGAAAACTCTGCCCATTTCTGTCCTCATGAGGAGGCTGCTCCTGGGCCCACAAGAAAGAGGCTGTCCCACTTACAGGGCACGCCGGGAGCTCAGAGACACCACTGAGGGGAAGAGCTCAGGGCCCACAGGGCACAGTGGTCAGACTTCAAGGACACCGGTGAGTCAGAAAGTGTGACTAGGGAATCGTAGGAAGCCCTCGGGGGGAGACGAGCCCTGGGAGATCTGAGGGGCAGCATTTACTCAACAAAGAAGGCCAGTCCGAGGGGAGGGAGGAGGGAAGGAAGGCGGGAACCAGGGAGGAAGTGGGCTAAGTGATGTAACACTGGGGGATCACAATCGCGAAGCGATACATAATCATGATCTGATGGAGGGAAAACATATTTGCTACGTAAACATTCACTCAATTAACAAAGGTTCATTTTTTAAAATATCGAAACCGAAAGCTAGGCTTATTGACCGATCCTCCATCCAAATCTATCCACTTCTGAAAGTGGAGTTTGACTGGCCACCCAACCAGGACGACAGTGAGTCAGAAGAGGCAGAACACCACGGAGGAGGAGAGACCAACCGACTCTCTGCACAAATGCAATGCAGGTGGCAGACCCAGGATGACTCTTTTGACAGGTTCTGAGTGTGCAAGAAACTAGACACTGCTTGAAACCAGACTTAATCCTTGGATCTTGTATTAATATGAACCCTGTCGAGCCAGTTGGAGGTAGGTTCAGCTTTCCCCAACATCGACCCACTGCAGGAGCCCCCCACACACACACACACACAAAATGAGGCATTTATATGCAATATGAAAGTGGTCTGATTTTTCTTTTTAAATAATTTGTTGACACAGAAAACGTGGAGCGAAGTTGGAGGAAAATGGATTGGAACCATGGAGATAAAGGGCAAATGGCTCCCTCCAGGTTTCAGAACAGCCTAGAGGGGCATATTCAGGAAGAACCGCTGGGAAGTGTCTGGGGAGAAGTGAGACAAGAGGCAAAGGTACAGTGAAGAGGTGTTTCTTGATGGAGCAACATCGGGAACCAGGGAGGATCGGGATGGCACCTTTAGCTCAGGGGTGGGGAGTCAAAGGACAATGAAGACAGGATGACATGTGGTGAGCAGGCTCTAGTGACATGCGGGGGGAGTGGACAGTGGGTGACAGCGCAGTGGAGGATGGGGAGCAGGTTAAGGCAGCACTTGTGGAAGGCAGAAACTTGTTGGAAAAGGAAGTGCCAAGTACCTTGCAGAGAGAAAGAGGTGGTGGGCAGACCGACTGACGCCCAGGGCGCAAACTCTTCGAGACCAGGGGGCAGAGGCACCCCAGCTGGCCTCGGTTTCACTGCAGCAGTGAGGGTGTGGAGAAAGCCGGATCACCCCAATAACTGTGGGGGTGTCATTTTCGGGAGGAACTGCGGAGCACTGAAGCAGCAGCCAGGTGAAGCAGTGCTTTGGGTTGTTTGCAGAGGGGAAAACACAGGGTGTGGGAATCTACTGGTATGAGCTACGCCAGAAAGAAGGGGTTGGCAGCGGGATCCAGGCTGTCCTGTCTGTTCAGCCAAAGGAAGTCAGAAAGGATGCCATGGGCCAGGGACAAAAAGAACAGGGAGGACCCAACAAGTGGGCAGGAGTAAGACAGGAGAACGTGTGGGGTCCAGAGAGGACTCAGAGCTCCGGGGCTTGAGAAGTCCAGTCTCAGTAGTGGTGGTGGATGGCCCACAGTGGCCCGACAGATAGCAGCACACTGCTGGCCCTGTGCCCAGCTCACGAGTGTTCTGTTCGAGCTCACTGGTACAACCCCGTGTGGACTCAATTCCTTGAAGGTCTTCCTCCCCCTCCTCACTGACCCTCTACTCTACCAAGCATGATGTCTGCATTCTCCATGGTCGGTTCTCTCCTGATGCCCAGGGACCAAAGCACCAACTTGGCCATCTTCACTACTGAAGAGTATTCGGGCTGTGCTTCCTTCCAGAGGCAGGTGGTCACCCGGCTGCCAGCAGTCCACAGTGGGGTATCATCAGCACCCTCCGTCAAAGGCATCCTGATTCTCCTGCGCCCTCCCTTATCCATCCAGCCGTCATGTGCAGAGGCTGCCAGGGAAAGTAGCCTGGCTGGAATTGGGTGCGCTGAGGTCTTCAGACAGACAGCTTGGCCTTGAGCTCCTTAATAGCATATGCATGCATCCGGGGAAGCTTGCTTCGCTTGCACATTGTACTTACCCTGTCCACACTACTGGTGTGAAGGCAGCACACAGGTCTAAACACGAGTTTTTATCTCCACAATAACTTTAATATCGGGGGGGGGGGGGGAGGAAGCAATGCACTATCTTATTTAAATAATTTTTTAAAAACACAAACCAAAGGAAAAACTCATACCCTCCCTTTTAAAGTGACTAAGAGAATTCAAATTACCACAGAGAAAAAACAGATCAGAATGGGTGGTCACTCATGCGTCAAGCAGAAGCAGAGGAGAGGGGAGGGCTCCCATGAAAGCCTCCCTGCTTAGCCGACCACAGAGAAACCTACCGAGAGCAAGCAGGGCCGGCCAGCCTCACACGGGGCCCCAAGCTTGGCCTGAACCCATCTCCCTATTCTGCACAAACCCTACAGACCTGTCCGGCGCAAAGAAAAAGCACCCCTCAGCCTAGATGAGCCCAGCACTGGCCCTCCCTCTCCTCCAAGGGCTTGGCACGGGCGGTGCCTCAGTGGAGCCCGGGTGGGCTGGGGGGCTATGCGCTGCGTGTCGGGCAGGAAACCACGAGGCCAGCAGCTTGAAAGCAGCAGCCACCGCACCGGAGAGGGAGGAAGCTGGGTGCTCCGAGAAGGAGTGACCGTCTCAGAAGGCCGCCCGGGGAGCTCTATTCCGTTCTACAGGGTCACCGGGAATTAGTCAGAATTAGCTTGATGACAGCAGGCTTCTGTTCAACTTTAGTCGTTACCAGGCATGCAAAACAACATGTGGACTAACAACTCCGGGGCACAAGCCCATCCATGTTTGGCTATATCACCTGCGGGTAACCTCTGCCCAAAAACTGATCACCGCCTCTGATGCCACGCCTTTGTGATAAATGCCTGCAGGTCGTCACCAGGCCCAGGAACAGTCAGGGCAGCACACGGTCAGAAGACTGCACACGGCCAGAGGGTGGCACACAGCGAGAGGGCAGACGAGGTGCAGAGGACGCCCCTGTTGGGAGATGAACTCACTGCCGTCGAGTCAGCGCCGACTCAGCATCCTGACCAAAAGCAGAGCCGCCCCTATTTCAGACAGTGCCACTCTTCCCAGGAGTCGGAAGCCCATCTTTTCCCCCTCAGAGGCTGGTGAGTTTGAACTGCTGACCTTGCAGTTAAAGCTTGACACATAACCCACCCTGCCAGCAGGGCACCTTGAAGGAGGTGGAAGGAAACTGAATGAAGTCGGGAGATGTCTCAAACCCCAGCCCCAAACAGGCGGGTCCCTTCCAAACTCCTGTGCAGTTTCATCCGCATCTTACAAGAGCGCGGATATAGGAGAGGCAGTCCCTGGGCTCCCAACACCCACCCTCCTCACACCTTGGAGTTAACGCCCCACGCTCGGCTGCTGAACGCCGGCCAGTCTGCCACGCTGACTCTTCCTCTCGTCAGAGCTGCTGTGTTCTGCACGGCGGCCATGGCCACCTGCTGGAGCATGGTCCCTGGGACCACTTGCCCAACAGTGGGTGCTCCCTCTGCTGTCACATTTGGGTCCATTCTGACAACATTTCTCACGTTTTCACACTACGGTACAGTGTCAGCAGCACTTAAAAGCACCGCAACCCAGACAATTGGTGTGGCTCGCTTTGCTGTGACAGCCGCGTCATTGGGGAGGTCTGGAATCAATCCCACCCAAGGTGGCTCCATGAAATGGAGCACAGTCGCAGGAAGGATGAGGAGGAAAGTCCAAGGAAGCGCGGAGCTTGCAACAAACCTTCTAGGAAGCAGGAGGATGTGGTGCAGAGAAGCCCGACGCCTAGGCACAGTCGCCCGGAGGGAGCAGAGCTGGAGCCATGTGCTGTGAGGCCAGCGTGCGGGCCTGTTGGAGACATGTTGGAACCAATGCCAAGAGCCTCTGGGAAGGACCAGCAAAAGAGGCAGCGCTGGCCCAGCTCTCTGCCCCTAGCAGCAGCAAAGCGACCACGGACCATGGCCACCCGAGCGCTGGGAGGCAGGACCTGGAGACGGTGCAGGTCATCCCAGGGCAGAGGCAGTCTTGGAGACAGACAGGCCACGTCTGCCCTCCAAGGTGTGCGGCCACAGCGTGATGAGCAAGGTTAAAGGGCAGCGGTGGGGACAAAACGGGGCCCGGCGACCGGAAGTGAGCACTCGCTGTAGAGAAGGGCACTGAAGGCACAGAGTGGCCACGGACCTTCAATGTGCTGCCATCAGCCAGCTCTGCTGTGTCCACCCTGTCAGTGGCCAGAGGACCTCTCTGTGTCTTGGCAGGCCCCAGAGGCTCCAGGAAGCTAGCGGGTGGTTCGTTTGCTTGTAGCAACACATAATGTTTTTAAAACGCAGAAGCAAAGGAACTCAAAGGCCCTTGTACCAAGCCCATGGGACAGAGCTGAGGAGAAAGCACGGAGATGTATTTGTTGAGAGAAAATAATGTGGTCATTGCTTGCTTCGCTGAAGAATTGTTGTCTGCACTTGGAAATAATTAGACAAGGAGTGGGGAGCGTTCTGCTCTGCATGTCTGTCTGTCCTTGTGTCTTGGCAGTTCTGCGGTATGCGGGGCACTGGGCAGTCACTGTCACAGTTACTTCATGTGTTTGCTGCGTTTTCTGTTGTCATTTCACAAGACCAAGATATTTATTGGCGATGCCACTGTGCACAGAGCAGGAAGATGGGCAGAGACCAGAAGGCTCATACAGCACCCAGTTGCTGAGAAGTCTGTTTCTTGGAATGTGCTGGGGGCTGGGGGAGTGGGGAGATAGCTGTACTGTTTTTATGTAGCCTATGCATGGATCATCAGTCTTTCCACATGCATGTGTGCACAGCTGGCTCTTGAACCACCCCTCCGGGCATCCCACATGGCAGTCCAGCGTGGTCTCCCGTTGCCCACGGCGCTGGGTACCCATCAGAGTCCAGCTTGTTCTTGAGGGCTGCAGCTGTGGTCGCCATCATTTCAGGAGAAAGTCCAGAACAAGGACCCATGTACAAGAGGAGCAGGATCGGTGAGGCCATGCAAGCAGAGACGTGAAGTCTCGGCAGGCGCAGAGCACCTCATCTCCCTCCCACCAGCAGCCGCCCACCTGATGATGGTGGTTCGACACTGGCCTGACAGCACCAAGTGGGGTCCTTCCCCTGGAACAGAGATACCTAGAGTCTGGGACATGGCACCTAGCATCACCCTTGACAGGGAGAAGGTGATTTGAATATTGGGGGCAACGTGCGGGCCTCTTCCCTGCAATGACAGAGCAGGCAAGTCCTCAGTGTGCTGCCTGGTACCTCAGCAGAGCTTCTGGGAAACCAGAGGACACACTATCCCTGTCCTCAAGGTGACTCTAGGAGACGGCAGCAGCGCCCTCTGCTGGGCCCCTGGAAGCAGAACCACAATCCCAGGGCACATTTCCTGTCTTGTGGGCAAAGACTAAGAGAAGAAGATAAAAGGTGGCCAGCTCCTGCCTCGGTTTCTCAGGCTCTCCTTCATTTCAGCGAGGCTCCTGCAGGTTCCTGGAAGCACCCAACCATCTCAGGACTTGGTCAAGCATGAGCACAGAACCTATGTGTGTGCTGCCTTGGAGAGGGCCCAGCCCTGAAAAGCCGGCCAGTCACACGCAACAGAAGATAAACCACATTCTCTCTCTATTCTTCATCTCACTGACTATGGACATGTCTTCAGGACAGAGCCGTCCCGGAAGGAGGGGACATGCTGGGTAAAGTGGAAGGAAAGTGCTTTACACTGGGGCTGTAACGATGGACTGAGAATGACAACAATCGTGAGGGCGGCCCAGGACTGGGCACTGGTTCCTCCTGCTGGGCATGGGGTTGCTGTGAGTCGAAAGCAATTCGACGGCCCCCGAAACAACAGCAACTCTATATTCATCCCTCCATCTACCTACCTTCTACCAGCACAGAGGGAAAACATAAAATGCCGCAGAGGAGCCAACCTGAAGGCCCACGGGCCTGGTCCAGGGTGGGCTTTCCCACTGGTCAGTCACATGCAAGGGCCCTTGGTGAAGCACAGATGACATGCCTGAAGACAACATGTTTTCATGTCAAACAACATGTGTCTAAGCCTGTCTCTGGGATCAGTGGGCGGCTGCAGACAAACTCCCCGTCAGAATCCCATCTTAGTCTCCTGAGGGCGCCTCTGGGGGTTCTGTCAGAGCAGTCACTCAGAAAGGGATGGACACTCTCTCTGGAGATTCTGAAAGGATTGCCTGGATATAGGACAATCACAAGGCTTCTTAGGAAGAAGTTCTAAGACAGGCAGACACTGGGCTGGTGACAAAAAGGGCCAGGAACGTGGCACAGGAGAGTTCTGAGTTTTGTTTTATTTTGCTTTGTCTGACCATCCTGGGAGTGTACCTGCTCGTTCTTAGGCAGGAGCAAGAGCTATCCTATAAGAATCCCACTGGGAAATCTCACCCCAACTACCCCACTGCCCTCATCTCATGCCTTGTTCCCAGAACTCAAAGAACATTGAAAGGGAAAGCAACTGAGCCCCTCGTGGATGTCAGAACTGCCGTACTCAGAGAGCACAGGGTTCTCGGTGCAGGAGGCAGAGATGGAAACTTGGCCTTCAGCGGCATACAGTTGGATTGCAGGCTACACGGATAGGCAGGAGCTTCACATACCGGGAGCGGGAGAAACACCTTAATGAAGGTTTCTATGATTCTGTAGCAGTGCTTTTCTGACTAAAATATATCACCATGTGGGCACAAGATGAGGAAATTCAAAAGGAATCAAGTATATCTCATGTACATTTAAAAAAAATCAGAAGATATACATACATGTGTGTGTGTCACCCCATATTTTCAAAAAGAAACTTGAAGTAACAAACCAGAGAGACAAATCAGGAAGGATCCGTGGAAGGTGAGGAAGAAGAACACACCCAGCTCTGTCATTAGCTTCCAACTGTGGGGACATGAACAGGGTCGGGGGAGAGGGCATTGCTTTTTTAAAATGTTAAAACAGAAGGAACCCCTTCCGGCAAAAATAAATAAGTAGATAATCAACTCAATCAAGTTCCAAGTGACAGAAGAACCACTCTAAAAGAAGTAAAATTTTAGGTGCCTTACCTTGATCTCTCTAGAAGGACGTACAGAGGCACAAACAGAAGCATGGTAAAAGGGGCAGGCACCAGGCATGCGGTACAGGGTGGCAGCAGGGCCATGGTGCTGCTGTGAGAGTAACCTCTCCCGAGGACCCCGGGCTGTGTGTCTGGGGAGGGGCGGCAGGGTGAGCCCGCGGCGCCCTGTCAGATTACTGGGACACGAGCTGACCACGCCAGATGACTGGGGTACAGAGAACACAGAAGCCAGTGGCCAAAGACAGGGTAGCTTGAGCATCAAAGTGACTAAGAATAATGACTAAGTAGAACAAAATGCAGCAAATGCAATCATCCTTCCATAAGTATGTAAAAAGAATGAAAGCAAAAAGCAGCCAACCCTGTTGCTCTCCAGTCAGTTCAGACTCCGGGTCTGAGAGGCCAGAGTAGCAGGGCCCCATGAGGCGCCCAACGATGGGCTCTTTACAGAATCTAACTGTCCCCATCATCCGTCCACGGAGCTGCTGGTGGGTCCAAGTGACAGGTCATCAGCTAGCAGCCAAGTGCTTTACCTCTGTGCCACCAGGGCCCATTTCATGCATACTACCAAAAAACCATGAGCAAAACTTACTGCCACCAAGTTGCTTTGGGCTCACAGTGATCTGAGGGAGTCTCAGACGACAGCTCTTTACAAGAGCAGACAGCCTTCTCTTCCCCGAGGAGCAGCTGGCAGGTTTGAACCATCGAACTTGCAGTCAGCACTCCAGCACTTATCACACAGCACCACAAAGACTTCTTTCCACCCACAACAGACACCAAACCAACAAGGAAGACCGCATGCATCGGTGAGCCCTGAAGGCGGTGAGGAAAGAGAGTGTGTGGAGCATTTTGCCAGGCCATGGGTCAGGTTCCTTGGGCTGGTTAACAACATGAAACCAAGGATGGGCCCCCCGAGGTCGCAGCTCAGAGCCGGTGCATCACAAAAAGGCTGTGAGTTAAGGGACGGGAGAGGGTGCCCAGGGCTGACATGGTCGCATGAAGGCTGCAGGGCTTGTTAATATATCAGACAAAAAGATGACGTGGGAACAGAGACTCTACTGACCATGAAGGAGATCAACTAGCCCAGGAAGAATACCAATCTTCAACAGTTACCAATATAATAACAGAGAACAGAATTACATGAAAGAAAGTTGGTCAGAGGAGCAGGGAGAACAGGCAATCATGATCACAGCTGGACACGGTAGGCCGCCCGCCCCCTCCCACGGTGGCTGCCAACACAAGGAGAGAGGGTGCCAGTCAGGAGTTAAGAGAAGCGAGACACTATCCACCAGCTTGGCCCAGCCAGTGTCTACATGATGCTCTACTCAACACACTCTGCTCAAGGACACACGGACACGTCACCAAGACAGCCGTTCCACAGCCAAAACACTGGTCTCAACAAACAAGAGGAAGTCACATTATGCACAGCACATGCTTTCTCTGTAGTAAAATCCAGCTCCATAACAGAGAGGTGCCTGAGACAGCCCCAAGTCCCAGAAACTAAATAACTCAGCCCCATCTGACCCACAGAGCAAAGGAAACACCTAATGGAAATTAGAAAGTTATCAAAGACCAAAAACATTTTCTGAGCGTGTGGGAGGCTGTGGAAGGAAGCAGTCCTCAGAGGGGTGTTTATGGGGCCTGAATGCCTCTCCACTGGGGGTGGGGGATGGGAGAAAGTTCTCAAACCCAGGCCTTCAACTTCTCCATTAACATACTAGGAAAAGGAGAGGGGTGGTCTCTCTAGTCTTATCTTGGTCAGGTCCTGCACCAGCCCCGCTGGCAGGGGAGCCCCGAGTCTTTGACCCATCAGTCTGATGAGGGGGTGGTTAGAGGTGGGGAGAACAGGATGGAAGGAGTCTGCAGAAAAGAGGAGCAGAGTGTGTCCATAAGAGGTGGGAGGGGGCCGGAGACCAAAAGGAAGAGACAGAAGCTAAGGCACCGATCTGGCCTGGGTACTGGTGCTGCTGCGGGGTAAGAGAGGAGACTGCTCACGACACGGTCTGCGGCTCAAGGCCGCAAGCTGACCCTAACCCTGGCCACTGTGCGCCCGCAGCCCCTCGGGGGCAGTGGGTTTGGGGTTTGGGTTTCTCAGCGTGGCCCTTGGGTCTGGAGGGCAGGCATGCCCATGCACCAGCAGGGTGAGGAGTTTTGGCTTAGACAATGGCAGCTCCCTGCACTCTCAGTGTGACATAGCAACAAAGATCCAACTACCTTCACCTTTCTTGGAAAAGAGATTGCGGAACGTGCTGCACAGGTAGGAGACTTGGCCACTGTGCAGTTCCAGGTGGAGCTGGTGGCCGTGCAGACCGTACTCAGAGGCGTCATCCCCAAAAGAGCAGTAAGACGGTGGCTCATACGGGCTACGGAACAAAACGCACACAGAGTGCGTGTGTCAACAGCAGAGAAGCTGCCCCCAGGAACAATGCCCATTCTTTTAAAACCCAGCACTCATTCCAGGAGAGCCCTACAGAACTCCCACCAACCTCAGGACCAAAGGCACAGAGTGCCTGCTCCCTGGCCCTGCACCCACTTCCGTTGAGGTCTGTGGGCAGCTTCTGAGCTCAGCTGGGCATCAAGAGGACAGAAGCGCAAGGCGTGAACTCTCTGCACAGGCATGTGGGTGGGCCAGACCTAGGTCAGGCCTGAGTCATGGAACACCAGGCCCACTCCAGGAGAAAAACCTGACTGTGGGCACATTGGCAGCTTCTCGGGAGATAAAAACGTAAGGGGAAATGTGACCACTATGGTAGTGGAAGTGACACCCACCGGGAGACACCTGAAGGCATCACCACACACAGAGGCCCAAACTGAGCGCCTCCGCAGACCCATCAGCCAGTGACCCCTGCCTGCCATGTGCCTTGCTACAGAAGCCCCAGCACATGTCGGTGGGAGCCTGCGAGGCATGTGTCGGAGCTAGTCTACCTACAAGCCATCCTACTGCATAGGAAAGCTTCCCCCAGGAGATGCCAGGCCACCTGCACTCATGAAGAACCCAGCTCAGCAGTGCTGCCTGTTGGCGGTGTCTGCTGCAGAAGACCGGCAGACTGTCTCCCTAGCTGCTCTCCAGTGCTGGCACAGCAAGCACCTCACGCAGAAACACTGGGCAGGGTACACACGTGTAGCGCTTCATACATACGTGGTGGCTGTGCTCAGCGTGATCCGCTCCATGAGCTGGTAGAGATGAAGGCTCACCATCACAAATGCCAGCTCCTCCTCCTTCTGGAAGTTAATGGGAAAGAGCACAGATTCAACTGAAGTGTCGTGGCACAGAGAGTGGCAGGCTCTATGGCTGCATGGCCGGTGCAAGGCTAGCACCTGGTGGCACTGGCAGCTGGACCAGAATCTGCCTGGATATGTTGGTGCCTAGCGGGGGGCCATCCTGAGTGCAGAACACACACACACTATGTCTGGTGATGGTGGAAAGAGCACTGCTGCTTCCCGATGCTTCCAGAGACAGGCAGTGCTAGGGCTTGGTCCACAGATACAGAGTCCTTCTGCAAATGTTCCACAACCAAACCAACTAAGCCCATTGCATAGAGTCCACTGTGGCTCCAATGACCCTTAGGACAGGGAAGAACTGCTTCAAGGGTTTCCCAGGCTGCCATCGTTACAGAGCACACACTGTCCCATCTTTCCTGACCAGTGCCCCATGGGGTCAACCTTCCCCTTACAGCCACGCACCGGGCCACAGCTCTAGGAGCGAGGAGTGCTCATGCCTGACGGTAAGGGACTGCCTGCACTGACATCATGTATGTGGGGTCAGAAGCATGTCAAAGGCACCGTGAAGGGGCTTTGCCGAAAAAGGACGTGAAGGACACAGAGGGAGGAGGGCGGGGTGAGGTGGCCTAGCAGAGTACGTGGACACCCCAGGAGAGGAGGGGGCAGCAAGAACAGAAGCCTTCAGGCGCTCGGGGCCCCGGACATGCGGTCAGAACGACGAGTTGGTGAGAGGGCCAGGGAAGTCTCCGGGTGGGGATGCATGTGCGTGAGGCTGGGCCATACCTTCCAGAGGCCCACCAGGAGGCCGGGCCGCAGGTGGAAGACCCGGACAAGGTTGTCACAGCCCGTCGAGGTGGCCTCGGTCAGGTTGCTGAGACAGTACTTGGCAATTACAGAACGCCACCGGGGGCTGCGCACATCCCTGAGGAGGAAAGCAGGGGAAGCTTTCAAGCGGCAGTTTCTGAAGAGCGTGTTCATCAGAGGCCTGGCTGCGGGGCCAGCACAGAGGGGACCCTGGAGTGCTCACAGCATCCGCAGAGAGACAGCAGGTGGGTGGGGCCACACTTCTCACCGCCCTCCCGGGGCCAGCCCAGCATGACAATAAAGGCCCTGGCCCGAGGTGACAGTGCAGGCTGTGTGTGAACTGCTGGGCCCCAATTCTCAGCAGTCTGGCAGTGAGACTCAGTCACCACCAGGAGGTCTCCACCGAGGGTGACCCGTCCACTTCTGGTGCACGGAGGCATGTGGGAGAGCTGGCCGGCTCTTGACGGCGTCTGCGCCCTGTGCCGGTGGCCGGTGGCCGGCCTTCTTGCCTGCTAAACCTGGGCGTCATCAGCACCTACTCTAGCCTTTGCTCACCTCTGCAGCCAGAAGCCGCCTGACGTGCTGGCCTGGGGTTCATCGGTCCCTGCGGCCACGTGAGCCAGAGGTCTGAAGCCTGGCCCATGGACTGGAGACTTGCCCCCACTGCAAGGGTGCGAGGCAGCTCCCTGAGATAAACCTCTCTGTACAGACTTAGGAACCCTGGGGTCACAGATGGGCACTTCAAGGTCACTAGGCGTCCCTCAGGAAAAGGATGAAGCTGTCTTCTCCCACAGAGCTGGATGGTCTCGAGACCCGCCGGGGCTGTGCCACCCTGTCCTATAGCGTCGCCATCAGTTGGAAGCAGGTCCACCGCAGTGGACATGTGTGCTGCCAGCATGTATGCACGCATCTGATCCGTGTGAGGCACGGAAACACTGGAGCCAGCACAGCACAGCGGGGGAGGGGCAGACAGGCCGGAGCCCTGGTCACACTGTGGTTAAAATGCCTGGCTGCTGACCAGAATGCCGACGCGTCACACCCACCGGCTCCCCAGTGGGAGGAAGATATGGCAGTCTGGTCCGTCCAGACTCCCTGCCCGAGACACCGCGGGCCGACAGGGTGGCTGAGTGGGAACTGGCTGGGCAGTGGGTACAGGATAGCGTGTCTGAGCAGCGACACATCCAGGCATCAAGTCTGCTTGTCCACTGGGTAGGGGGGATCGGTGCTTACCGGTTCGGGGCACGCGGTTGATAGAGCTTCGTGAAAACTGGAATCACACTGCACAGCTCCAGGGTGGACAGCGTGGCCAGAGGCGGCCAGCTCTGGCTGGTCCACACAAGAGTAACTGACGCGTCCCTTATGAAAAGGCCCATGCACTCCCTGATGTGCTCCCGGCCGTTTCTGTCCCTCAGGATGAGCACCCAGTCCAAACCCGACGCCCTGGGGGACAACAGAAAAGGAAGAAGCTAGAGACATTTGCCTCATTGGTAGGCGGGGGGGGGGGGGGGGAAGAAGGGGGAGAAGATGCTACCCATCATCTCTAACCAACCTGTGTCCCCTCCCTGCTGCCTGCTGCCCAGTGATTCACGTTACAGGTAAGTCTCAGACTGTGTACCAGGACAAAACGACAGGACACCCAGGACAAACCCCACCCCACACCGTGCACCCAGGACAAGACACAGAAGAACAAAACTTCCTTTGAAGCATCCACACCAACGGGCAGCCCAACTGTCAACTGTGGCCGTGGCCGTGGCCATGGCCGGCCTGCCGGGTCCCAGTGGTGGGCTCACCTGAGCACCTCCTTGACCCTGGCGGGGAGGCCCTTGTAGGGGTCCACGGGCCGCAGCAGCCGAGCCAGGATGGCTTTCCCAGACGACACGCACTGCGACAGGCAGGCTTCCTTCCAGTGTCCAACGGACTGCTCCCCTGGTGACAGGAGGCCCGAGCCCCCAGCTGCGCTCTGCAGCGAGCTGGCTCCCCAGGACGGGCGTGCCCGAGGGACCGTCGCTGAGTAGATCCTGACCCAAAGGAGGCTGGGGAGGGAGCAGGGTAAGTCACAGGGCACCGTCCTGCACCAGAGCACTGGTGGTGTCATGGTTAAAGCTCTCGGCTGCAAACCAAAGGGACTGTTTGATCCCACCCACTCCCTAAAAGATGACAGACTTGGAGGGGACCCACGGGCAGCTCCCTCTGAGTCCAGGTCCTCGTGTCAGCAGGGGTGCTCTCACCCGGGTCCCCAAGGCTGTGGGTTTGAGGGTCTGGGCCCTGGTAATGAGACCTCCCTACAACCTCCTGGGTTTTGCGTAAGAGACCAGCGGTCCTCAACCTGTGTGTCATGATCCATTTGGGGGTCAAGTGAGCCTGTCGCAGGGGTCACCTGATCCCTAACAGTTGCAAAGTTACAGTGATGGAGTAGCAATGAAAACAATTTGACAGTTGGGGGGTGGAGGCAGTGTCCCCACCACGTGAGGACCTGTATGAAAGGACTGAGGCATTAGGAAGGCTGAGACTCACTTGCGGAGGCACAACAAGCACAAGGGCAGGATGCTGATCCACCTCGGCTGGTTCCCTGGCTGACCAGGGCTCAGGACAGAGCAGGATCTGGTTCTGAGTTCACGGCATGACAGAGGAGAGGGCCCCGCCTCTTTTTCCCAAGGAAACACAGGGTGGTAGGGAATGAGGTGGGGGAACCAGTCGGGGGAGATGCCTTGGTGGTCTGGGCAGCTGGGGACAGTCCACATTCTCTCAGCTGAGAGACCTATGTTGACCCGACCCACAGCCTCGCTGATCACCTTGTCAAAAGGGTCAAGAAAGCTCCTTTCCACAAGCAGCCCAGCACCCGCCAAGGACAGGTCCTGAGGCAGTGTGCACAACACAGCCATCCCCAGAGAGAGCAGGGGGCACCTCTGGGCCAACGGGGTCTGAGAGCAGGCTGCCAACAGAGGGGCAGCGAAACACAGGAAGGCCCTCAGTGAGATGGACTGGCACAGTGGCTGCAGCCATGGCTCCTGCCTGGGAATAGATGATAGTAGCTTGGGGCTAAGCAGTTTTTCCTTCTGTCACACGTAGGGCCGCTAAGGGTCAGGGCTGACCCGACGGCACTAGCTGCCACAACAAGTGTGTCTCGACATACTCCTCAGATGCATTCTCTGACATTCTCAGCACTGGGAAGAGCCTGGTGACTTGCCAGGTAAGCACTGGGTTGTCAATCCCGAGACTGTCGGTTCACACCTACCCGCCACTCCCTAGGGAAAGGTGAGGCAGACAGCTTCAGAACACCCCCCCCAAATCAGGACACCATGAGTGAGTCAGAAGTGACTCAGGAAAGAGGGGGTGGTTCAAAGGCTCTGAGTGGCCTTCGTGACTGATATCAGTGTCACCAAGACCCAACAGAGGTCGCCTGGCCCCCTTACTTATCACTGGCCAGGTGGTAGAAGCTCCTGTTCACACAGCCGATGCACAGCAGGCTCCCAGCATCCAGGTACGACAGGATCTTCAGCAAGATCTCTGAAGGCAAGCTGCAGGAGGAAGGGCAGAGTGGGAGAAGGGGGTGACTGTCCACCCGACACACTGCACTGCCACACTGCTGGCCTCTTTCCACGGTCCAGAGAGGCAGAGTGGACACTGTCCCTGAGGCAGAGTGGTTGCGTGGGCACTGCCAACAGCACGGTCAGCAGTTCAGCACACAGGAAGAAGCAGTCTCCATAACCCAGAGGGGCCATGCTGCCCTGTCCTACAGCACCACTGTCGGTCAGAATCCACTCAGTGACAGTGGGGCTGAGGGGTTCGGGGCTGCGATGGGCTGCGGAGGGGGGTGGGGGGATGGTCCCTAGGAGGAAAATACTTTATGTACCATGGACTGTCAAAAGAACAAGCAACCCTGTCTGGGAAGTACAGCCAGAATGTTCCTTAGAAGCAAGGAAGGAGAGGCTTGTCTCACATACTTCGGACATGTTAGCAGCAAAGATCAGTTCCTGGAGAAGGACAGAGCATGCAATGGAAGGAGCAGTTGAGGACGGACAGGACGGGGCGAGGTGTCCTCCTTCTGAGCACAGGCCCTCCAGGTCAGCACCTACTCGAGGGCACCTAGGCACAACCACGCTACGGGAGGCAGGCGGGCCTTCCTCGGAAAAGCGACGAGCTGCGTCCAGGGACTCGGTCCCTTTCTGGACTGGGACATCCTGGTTACTGCGTTCCCTTGGCTGGCCCTGGGAAAGGAGCCCGGGTGCAGGTGGGTCATGTTCACAAGAGGAGAGAGCTCCCTGTGCAGGTCTGTGTTACTCTGCGCTAACACATAAGACACTCAAAAACATGAAGTGTATTCCTAGCTGGGGGAAAGAGACCCACAGAACCCCCCTCAAAAAAAATACCCAGAAGACACTGGGAAACATGAAGCTGCCGCCCACCTGTCGTTCCCCCCCTCCCCTAGTGCTCCTCCATATAGGCTAGGCTTCCTGGGGGCCTCAAGGAGAAGGCAAACCCCTGGGCACTGAGACGATTCCAACTCTAAACCACCTCCTCTGAGGCACTCGGCCACCTCGTCTTCCTCCTGGGGAGCAGCTGGTGGGTTTGAACTGCCAGCCCTGGCGGTTAGCAGCCCAGCGCTTCACCAGGCCCCACCACAAATGTGAGTATCGTGCAAACCTACGTGATGATAAAAAAGGAGGGATTCCAGGGGCTTGGTGTGAGGGTCCTGGCATAGAACTCCAAATCCTGAGAGCTCCAAGGCTCCAATCATGGGTGTTTGGGGGAGCACTCTCTGGTCTTCCCACATTTTGGAGGCTTTGGGGAACGCTAATGAAAGGAGGAAATGAACTTAGAGGACTTCGTAACAAAGGGAAATGTAAATTTAGTGTCAGTTTGAGACGTTTAGTTCTGACACTGACAGTGGTGACAGGCAATGACTCACGTCAAACTCTGGTGTCGCTGGCTCTTCCTACGCCCTTCTATTCTGAGCACACCCAGAATAGCAATTGGGGGGGGGGGGGGTTACATACAGCACCGTGACCTCCCCTGAGGACCCACTGTTAGAGGCCCGACGTGGCGGGTCGTGGACTCACCCATCCAGGGGCACAGGGCTGCACTCCAGATACCTGTCACACTGCAGCTGGTCCGCGCTGGGCTGGACACCTGGCTCCCTTCGGAAAATAAGCAGAGCTCCAGTTACGGGACTGACCAGTGAGGGGGCCGGATACCCCCTGCCAAAGGTCATAAGCTTTGAAGATTGGGAAACCTCATTTCTGTAGAGAGAAAGGGGGTGAAAGAGGGAAGGAGGGCAGAATGGAATGAAGAGGGAAGAGGGGAGGAAGGAGGAGGATGGAGGGAGCCAAGGGGAAGGAAAGGAAGAGAGAGGGAGGAAAGTGGGCAGGGAGGAGGGAGGGGAGAGCCCTGGCGGCGCCATGGATGTGCTGTGCCTGCAGCCACCCCTGCTCTGCACAGTGCACCCTTACTGGTGGACCCCGGTCAAAGAGGTGCCACAACAGAGCCTTTCGTGAGGCCTGTTCAGTAAAGTGCCAGGAGAGTGGCTTGGACAGGGAAACCGTGTTGTGGGCAAGGCCGAGGCCTCTGATGGGATGCCGGCCATGGCCCACCCCACAGACCCGCATCAGAAGCCAGACCGGCTGCCCCAGGCTTTGATACTATGCTGTCCCAGCAAAGGCCTCCTGTCCCAGGGAGTAAGCAGCCCTAGCAGCTGGGGCGCTGGGCTGCTCCCCCCCAGGCCAGGAGTTCAAAGCCACGGGCCATTCCCCAGGGCAAGGACGAGACTGTCTACCCCCAGATAGAGCAACAGCCTCAGAAGCCCAAGACGGGGTCGCATGAATTGGAATCCATCGATGGTCGTGGGGTTTTCATGAGAATCTATTTTAAGACACGAGAGGGCTTCAGACTGTCGGTGGACAAAACGGAATTAAAAGAACATAGAATCTTCCCAGGAAATCCCCTTACTAGAAGCCAGGGACTTCCTGATGTCAGAGGGGACAACTCGTCAAGGCAAGCACTGGGGCTGAGACCAGTTCCCACAGAACAAGATACGAGTAGACTGGAGGGCTGGGGTCCAGACATGAACCCTGACAGAGCAGATCTTAAACAAACTCTTCCAAAGTGTTCTGTCTCCCCTGCCCTCTCCCCCCTCTCTGCCCCCTGCTCAAGGATGGCTCACCCTTTAAGCCAGGAGTGGTCATGAAAACTAATCAATATACCCCCTTGGTGTTACCCCCATGAAGAGAGTTCGCACAACCACAACCAAGAGGGTGGGGTTCACTTCTGGCCGGCAGCAGCACCACGAAGAAAGGCCTGATGATCTGCCTCCCCAGAGACAGCAGCAGAGAGCTAGGCCCCGCTCCTCGAATGCAGGGCTGACGCAGGTGGGCTCCTCAATCCTCACCTAGGGACCCATCGTGGGCTGGCTGGTGTTCACACAGATAGGCTCCTCACTCACCCTGGGGCTGCCCACTCAGCAGTTTCAAACAGCAGAACAAGCAGGTTGTGTGTGGGGCTAGTCTTTTTTGTTTGTTTTTAAGTCCCAAAGACCAGTCAATGTTCCTTGCCAATGCAAGTCCCTACTCTGTAAGGCTGTGTTTGAATAAACACTTAGTGTTTAGTTGTTCCAATTCTACTGGCACTTCTTAACCAGATAGTCCGTGCAGGGTAATACACTGAGCATTTCAAACTTCTCCAAGCCCCCTTCAGCTGCAATGTGAAAGATACTTAAGGCTACAAACATGTTTTTGTGTTTTAAAAACATAAAAGTCACCTTCCAGCTGCCTTTCCCATCAGGTCAAAGCACTGGCTGGGGAGGGTGTGAAAGGAGGAGGGAGAGAAAGAAAACAAGAAAAGCTACATGGAGACTGGCCCTCAGGGAATCCTCCTGTCTGGTCAGGATTAGTTACAGGTTCAGACCAGGATGAGTTTGGTTCCTCAGCATGGCAAGGACTGAGAAAATGAGCACCTCGTGCAGCAGGAGCTTAGACTGTTACTCTATTGAGTGGGAGGAGGCTGGTGCCCAGCTTTCTTGTCCCTTGACTAATGGAAGTAATCTTTAAAAAGAGAAACAGACAAAGTGAGAGTCTGTGCTTGTCCACATGTCCACATGTAAAAAGGGTTCAGACTCCCCCCCCTACACGACTCCACATCTAACTAAACTGGGAGCTAGTCCAGGTGTCCTGCCTCTCCCATCAAACCTGTTTCTATCACTACCTTGCCCTGTGGTGTCACTGTGAGTGGGAATTAACTCAAGAACAGCAGGCTTGGGAACAAGCAAAAATACAATAACCACCAATGATACAATTGGACATCCCCTTACAGAGGGGTCCTGGGAAGAAGCCAGTCAGAGCCAGTCAGAGTGCAGTGAAGTAACAATGAAACATGCAACTTTCCTCTAGTTCTTAATGGCTTCCTGCCCTCAACTATCACGATCCCAGTTCTACCTTACAAATCCAGATGGACTGGAAGAGGTACACTGGTACAGATGGGAAGTGGAAATACAGGGAATCCAGACAGATGAACCCCTCAGGACCAGAATGAGAGTGGAGATACCAAAAGGGCGGAGGGAAGGTGGGGTAAAAAGGGGGAGTCGACTACAAAGATCTACATAGAACCTCCTCTCTGGAGGACCGGCAGCGAAGGAGTGCCCGAGGGGAGATGCCGGGCAGTGTAAGAAATGACAAAATAATAACATTTTATAAATTCTCAAGGGCTCATGAGGGAGGGAGAGCAGGGAGGGAGGGAGAGCAAGAAAGGAGGGGAAAAGATAAAGAGCCAAGGTCAGGCGCTCGGGTGGACAGCAAATGTTTTGAGATTGATGACGGCAGCAGGAGTGCAAAGGTGCTTGACACAATATAATTATTTATGGATTGTGATATGCGTTGTACGAGCCCCCCCAAAAAGGATATGTTAACATTTTTTTTAAGTGAGGAAGGTAAACTTTGCACAGGAAAAAAGTTAAACCAATGAGTTTTGAGACGTTGTGCTTCATTTCTCAAAGAAAACAATACTATTTTCTGCAGAACTCAACTCCAAACCAACTGCCTTCCAGTGGATTCTGACGCAAGGGAGGGTTTCCGAGGCTGTAAATCTGTACAGGGAAAGGCAGTCTCTTCTCTCCACCATGAGCTAGTGTATTCCACCGCTGAGCCCCTAGGTGGTTTGACT
>PVJH01010013.1:62576-75816 GCA_004026705.1 Nesogale talazaci
CCCCCCCCCCCCCCCCCGCCCCGAGATGAGCGCGGGCCGCGGGCGCGGCGAGAGGCTGCCCTCGAGACCCCGGGGCGCTCACCCACCGCGCCCCGTCGTCACCTGAGCCCGACTGCGTCCGCGGAGGGCTGGAGGCCGCCAGGCATGAGTGCCCACTTGGCAAATCCGCGTCCGGTCGCCATGGAGATCGCCCTGCCGGCTTGCCGGTGCCGACTCGGAGGCGGGGCTGACACTGACACCGCCCCGCGCGCGTCCGCAGCGGCGCCCCCCGTGTTTCGGGGCCTACTTCTCTCGCATGCTGAGCCCAGCTCGTCTCCCTCTGGGACGGGCGGGCGCGACGCCGCGAACATCCCTACGGACGTTTCCCACGCGCGGCAAGACATGGACGTAGTAACAAGCCCCTGCGACAATCTCTCGGCTGTATTTTCTGGAATGGCGTATTGGATTTGTGTAAAGCTTTCGTCACGCGCGAAGCGAGGGGCGAGACTTCTCACTAGCGCGGTACCGCCTTTCGGCAGCGTCCAATGCGCAAGCGCAAACGCCCGCTCGAGGGCCCATGCCACCGCGCGGCCCCCGTGCATTTTGGGCGATGTAGTCCCCTTTGTTCCCCGCGGCGGTTGCTGCGCTGGGAGGACGTGTATTAGAACTACTATTCCCAGAACTCCAAGCAGGTCCCAGCCTGCTTTGCGAATGCAAGGCCGGGCGAGGGGGCGTGTCTGCGTAGAAGGAAGCGGGATAGTTTCAGTTCAAGTACAAAGGGGGCAAAGGGGAAGGGAGTGGGCCCTCTCTCCCGGGGGGAGCGGGCGTGTTTGCGGGCACGCCGGCTGGGGTCGGGGTGGATGTGTCCGCGGGGTGTGCAGTGGGCGGCGAGGCTCTGCGGGTTGTGGTCCGCCGCACCCCCGAGGCCATGATTTGCGCGCTGCTACGAGCCGTACAGCATGCGGAGAGACTGCACGGAGCGGCGGGGGCGCGGCTCTTGCTGCCCCACACTGCGCTTGGCACCGCCTCCCTCCGCACCGGGCCCGGCGGGAGGTGGTCGCCCCCGGAGTCCCCGAAACGCGCCCGGATGCCCCGCGTCCTTGCGTTCACCCCGAGAACCATCTGGACCCAGGGATGGAGCCCCCGCAGGGCGAAGGAGGACGACAGCAAGCAGGTGTCTGTGCACAGGAGCTCTGGAGGGGAGCCCGCCATCTCCACGACCCAGAAAGGTAAGAGGAACCGCCCCCGGGTTAGAAAGAGGGTGGAGCCGGTGCACTCAAGTTGAAGCTGCATCCAAGCCGGGTCTGCAGGCTTCAACGCAGACCTGAACGCTGCCTCGCGTGTGCTTTAACTTGGTGCCTTGAAACTTGTCGCGATTCGTGGTAATCCTGGTGGAAGAGAAGTTCCATAAAATGTAACCGTTTGTCACATGGCCTGCTTCGTAAGGGCCTTCCCAGATTCGAACCCTTCTCCTGGGGTTTCTTATTGTGTGTGAGGCACACCTCAAGGCCACGCAACTGGAAATTAAACCAGGGTTTTTCCTCACCCCGTTTTCGCTATTCCCATGTGCATATTAAGTGGGCACTTAATCTGCATTCAGTGCCTGGGCAAGTGCTGGTACAGCTGATGGTGGGTCAGAAATGCCACCACAAACAACTTCTCACTTGATTAGGAAGGAGATAGACAAAGGAGGGGGCGGGGGTACACACTGTGCTGCAAAGAACCAGTCCTCCTGTGGTGGGTATCCTGTCCATATTTGCTTGCCAAGCCCACAGGATATCCTAGGCTGTAACCTTAGGGGTCCTTGTGGCATGATCATTACCAGTACTGCAAAGTGCGCAGTTCTAAACCACTCCACCGGAGAAAAATGGGGCATTCTACTCAGGAGAGTTAGTCTCAGAAGTTCTGCCCTGTCCTCTAGGGGTGCTGCGCGTCTCTGTGTGCCACCTCTTTACAAAGCAGAGCCTCAGGTTTGCTCCTGGTGGCCTCAAACCACCGACCTCTCGGTGCACCAAGCTTTTACCACTGCTCCTGGTACGAGTGCCACAGAGCATGTGGTAAAGAGTACCTGGGTAGAATAAACGAAGACGTCATCCAGTCGGCACAGGCGTGTGTTTCCGCCCAATTTCTGAGCCCACTGAGACTGCCAGTTCTTGTGCCCAGATGCCGAGGTCAACTCTAGGTGAAGGTGTCCCATCACCATCCCCCCACAGTGATGAAAGCCAGGGGTTGTTAGGACAGTCTCATAAATGAGGAGAGAGTTTCTGATCTGATCTGATTGTTGGACACACTCGGGACTCAGTCACTGTCACCTGTCTTCTCTGCAGTGAAGGAAGCTGGACGAGACTTCACCTACTTCTTGGTGGTGCTTGCCGGAATCGGCATTACAGGTTGGGAGCGCAGCCCGATGGTGCCTGGCGTGTCTCGGAACTCGCTGTTCTGCCCCCTCGCTCTGCCTCAGCTCCATTTCCTATGACTTCCAGGTGGTTTGCTCTACGTGATTTTCAGGGAGCTTTTTTCTTCGGCCAGCCCTAACCAGATATACGGGAAAGCCTTAGAGAGATGCCGGTCCCATCCCGAGGTTAGTTCTCAAGAGTGAGCTGCACGGGTGCCGGTGCTGCAAGACCCCATCAGGGAGGAGGCGGGCAGCGTTCCAGGTCGCTCTCAACACTGGTGAGAGTCCCCCACCGGTACCTGTGGTATTGAGGCAGGTTCTCAAACCTTAGCCTGGGTCCAGGCTGCCCCATGTGAATATACAAAACCAAACTCAGGGCCACTTGCAGTTCAGCATCATATGGCCACTGGGGACGTGTCCTGAAAGCAGGGTGGACATCAGGCTGAGGACTCTGGCCAGGTGACATCTTTGCTCAATCCCCACACTACCACTGGGCAGGGGCATGTCTTCCCCTCCTCCAATCACAGTAGGGGAACTCGCTGGGGAGCAGACTGGCCAGAACTTAAATTCAGATTTTGCCAATTCCGAACCTTACACTCTTATACTACCCCCTTGTCCATGTCATGCTCTGCAAGGTCGCGTGGGAAGCCCCACGTTCTCTAGAGGCTCTCCTGCAGATGGCAGGGCTCATGGGACCATGAGGAGTACATTTGGCATGTCAAGCTCACTGGAGGGAGGGTGCACTCGCTGAGCATGCCCTCCTTGGGAGCCTTGTCTGCGTGTCAGTGAAAAGTGAACCTGGCACGCCTATTGATGCAGAGAGAGCCCTGTGGGTGCTTTTCAGCTAACCACAAGGTCCTTGGTTCAAACCCACCAGTCATCTACCCCCCCCCCCCCCCATGAAGATGAACAACCTCACAAACCTTCCCAAGTAAATTCAACAGTCCCTGGGAGACAGGATCCACTGGAGTTGGGGGAGGGGGCAGGGGGGGGGACACGACCCACAAATTCACACACCAGTCTTCTCAGCCCCTAGTGGAGGCTCCATCCCGCCATTGAGCAGCAGAAGTCAGTACTTCTGTGGCATCTTCTAGGAGCTACTGCATTCTTGTCATTGGACTCTTGGGTGGTGAGGGGCCCAGGGGCAGGAGGAACATTTGTCTTATCAGCCAGGATTCAGGACAGTTCCCATCACAGGGGTCGGCATCCTGGGAGTCTAGGGGACAGCGAGGAAGCCCGTGGGGCTGCTCAACAAAGGGACCGAGTGGTACCACTGCCCCTGAGCTACAGGAACCCCGCCCCCCCTCCTCCAGGTGACCAGTGTGTTTGGGGAGCCCATCAAAGGCTACGGGGAGGCAACCCGCCGAGGACGGCGGCAGCACGTCAGGTAGGCCTGGGGGTGGCCAGGGAGGCTGGGCCCTTCACGCTCTCATTGAGGTGCCAAGCGAGGCCTCTCCCGTCCTCCCTGCAGCTACATCGAGTACGTCCAAGACGGACTGCAGCACATGCGCCTGAAGTTCTACATTGAGGGCTCGGAGCCAGGCAAGCAGGGCACCGTGCACCTGGAAGTGAAGGAGGTGCGGGCAGGGCCAGGGGAGATCCTGGGCACCTGGAAGGAGGGGGCTCCGGGCTGCTCCCGCCCTGAGCAGGCCATCAATGCTGGGGGCACCTTCCTTTCAGAACCCGGAGAGCGGCCAGTACGAGTTCCTCTACATCCTGGTGGAGGTGGAGGCCTACCCCAGACGCGTGATCGTCGTGGAAGACCATCGCCCCTGAGCTCGGGCAGACTGTGGCCCCTCGGGGCGGCTCATGAGCAACAGATGAGCAGCCACATCTGGAGAACCGGGAGCACAGCTGCGGCAGCCTGGCCTCGCCGCCCGGCTCCTTGTGACAAGGGCAGTGCTGTGTGCAGCAGCCCTGGACGGGGCCTGCTTCCCAGGTGGCACCGCCCACACCGAGCAGCCCCGGTGGGTTAGGAATAAAGTGTGCTCCCTGCTCCGTCTTGTGTGCGAGGTTACTGGGGCTCAGGCTGTGTGTCGTTCTCTGTTGGAGGGGCCTACCCACAGCACCTTCCAGGAATGCCGGCCTTCTAGGATCTGACTCTGACCCCTGTTCTCAGGATGGATACGCAGGGTTGGGGGAGGGGGGGGTTGTTTTGACTCTCATTACTCATATGGGCTAAGTCAGCGCATGCTTTGCCTGGGTCCCAGGGCGATCAAGTGTGGCTCCACCCTGGGCAGTCTCTGCCATCGGTAGATGCCACGCAGCTCTGGTGGGAGCAGAGCTTCAGCTGCCAGCAGGGGTCCTCTTGGAAGGTTGCTGCACTGGCCTGCGGAGCCCCCAGGGGTGGTCTGGATAGGTTTTCTCAAGCCCTGGGGTGATGTGATGGTGCAGATTTAGGGAGATGGTGCTTCAGAGGAATTGTTGTTCATCCCAACTATGCACCTGCTTCCTTTTCAACCGACTCCTTCCCCCGGGCATCCTTTGTGTTCCCAGCATTGCCCAACAACAGAATAAGCTAAATCCTCACCCCAGAAGGAGACAGATGCACACTGCCCTGCTGAAGAGGTGCGGTGGAGAGGCGCAGAACCCTTGGGGTGCCAGAACTGCCCTCAGGCAGGCCGAAGAGAAACTGAATTAGCAATGGATTCACTTAAATCTTTGTTCAGTGAAGGAGTCTGTGACTGTAGCTGCCCTTTCCGACTCACCTGGCCATTTTCTCATGTCCAGGGGGACCTGGAGCCAGCCCCCTGCTCTGTTCCTTTAGGACATCTGGGCCTCGTGCCTCGCTTCTCCCACAGAGAGCTGACAGGCCACTAGGGCCCAGCAGTCTTTCCCTGCCTACTTAAGCTCCTTTGTCTTAGTTTGAAGTTTTTCACCCTGGGGAGCTATAGGAAATACCACAGTGAAGGAAGGCCCTTGTCTACTTTTCACTGTCAGCTGAGGTATTCAGGTGTACAGGTCCCACCCAACACCCACACACCTAGGAGCAGGTTAAGCATGCCATTTGGGTGCCCCTGCCACTGGGGGGGGGGGGGGGGGGGGGGGTTCTGCAGATGTGTCATGGCACAGGTTGGGAGGGAACAGCATGTGACCAGTAGACACAGTGAGTGGTTGACCCACTGACCACATTAGGAACCCTGAGATGAACTTTTTCCAAGAAGACGGGCAAGTGGGCCATCCCATAAGACAGTGCAGGTAAAGAACCTGGGCGCAGGACAAGCTGTACACAGTTCACTGATTGTGTATAGGATCCATAAAAGTGACAAATACAGGCCTGTCTCGTCCTCGGGCATCTCAGACAGTGATGGAAACAACCAGACTCTTCTCCCCATGCTGAAACCTCAGAAGGATGGATGGTTTGGGCCAGAAATAAAACAGCCTGCTTACAGATTCCCTGCCTGCTGAGAAAGCTGCATGCACCGGGCATCCTTGGTCAGGGGCGTGTTTAACATAGGCAGCCAGCATGGCCTGACAGCTGGAATTCCTTCCCCTCCTGAGTCCAAAGTCCCAGTGTCAGCAGGTCCATGCCTTTGAGGCTCCAGGGAAGCCCATACTTGTCTCCCCACTTCCTAGAGGTACCCGGCACTCCCCCAATGTGGCGGCATGGCCCCAGTCTTGCCCTGCGGTTTCATGTCTGCGGGTGAAGGCCAGAGTGCATGCCTCTCAGGATCCCTCAGGTCATCATTTGCCATGTACAGTCATGTCCACGGCTTCCAGGGGCCAGGGCGTGGACACAGGATAATGCCCACAGGTTCATGTGTAAGACTTTGATTCCTCTCCAAGGGAGTCTGCAATCCATTCTGGTCCATGAGGCCCTTGCATTTGGGTTTTTAAGTGATAGAGCTCAGCTCCTCCCCTTATGAGTCCACACCTCACGGCCAGTTCCATACAGCTTACACTTTCACGGACTTTCAACTATGAAGGATTGCTGAAATAAAATATCTGAGAAGTAAAACTAGAGCCTGACCAGTGAGTACTTGAGTCTTTTAGATTTTGCTAATAAATCTGGCCTAGAAAATCTGAACATTTGAAGTTCCCACAAATTGGATGGAAACCAATGTACATATGTGTTAAGATAACAGATGAACCTTGGCCCTCTACTCAAGGCCTCCCTTAACACATGAACACTCACTTCTGGTAAGCTGGCACTCTGATACCTTCTCATCGTGATTGCTGAAGACAAATTGGTCGCATAAGCAAATGTGAAGAGAGTGGATGGTGCCCGGCTAGCAAAAGATATGTGTCTGGAGTCTTAAAGCCTTGAAGTTAGACAGCCATCTAGCAAGGAACAAGGAAGCACACCAGCCTGTGTGATCATGAGGTGCTGATGGGATCAGGTATCAAGAGATCCAAACAAGTCTATTCAGATGAGGGGAATTGAAGTGGAGACCCAAAGCCCATCTGTAGACCAATGGATATCCCCCCATAGAAGGGTTATACAGGAAGGGGTGAGTCACCAAAGTGTAGTGCAGCACTGAGGAAACACAGCATTTCTCGGTCCTGAGTGCTGCCGCCCACCACTACCATGACCCAGTTCTACCTGACAAATGTGGCTAGACCGGAGTACACATTGGTACAGATGAAAGCTCTTGATACAGCTGAGCCCTGGTGGCGCAGTGGTTGTGTGTGGGACTGCAGCCCACAGGGTTGATGGTTCAAATCCAGCAGCAGCTCTCCAGGCACGTGGCTGGGCTTCCTACTCCCACCAAGGCAGTGATGTGAGGGGAAAAAAAATAAAAGCTCTTGACACATGAAATTCAGGACAGATAACCCCTCAGGAACAGCAGTGGGGGTAGTGATATGAGAGAAGGGGAACCCATCGCAAGGTTGGATGTGTAACCCCCTCCCCTACAGGAGGCAAATAACAGAAATGTGGGTATAGGGAGACAGTGGACTATGTAAGATACAAAATCATAATTGATCAAGGAATTGGGAGGGGTGGTGGGTAGAGCTCATACCAATGGCTCAAGAAGAAAAATGTCTTGGAAACGATAGCAACATGCAAATATGCTTGATACAAGTGATGTATGGAATGTCATAAGACCTGCAAGAACCCCCAATAAAAATTTTTTTAATTCCCACAAATAGCAGGAAAAGTCAGTTCAAAGTTTGTTTTGTCACACAGTCTTAACTGCTCGATTTCTTATACGCTGCATGGGGGCAGTTTTCTCATGCGTTTCTCTAAGTTATTTTGTCTTTATGTCAGTGATCGCATGTATCTTCGCCGGCATTTCTATCCTATCATTTTCTTGTAATGACTTACTAGATGCCTGTGTTAGAGACCGGGTTTTAATTACTACTGCAGGCATGTGCAGAGTGCTCCTCCACAGTTCCTTGCACAGCCTGTCCTTGTGAGGAAAAGACCATAGCTGACAGCTCCTGGATCACGGCACCGAAGAGACATGGAGGTCTGGGAGCCTCCGTGGCAGCCCTTGTTTCCCTCCTCTCCACTCCACCTCAGCCTCATTCTCCTCTTCCCCTCTTCCGGCAGGGCTGCTGCAGCAGGGCCAGAGGGCCCTGCCTCACAAGTGTGCCAACCGATAAAGGACATCTCTCGTCCAACCTACAGAGCTTCCTACTGGACAACAGTAGCCCATGTGCCCCCTGAACTGCATAGTTGGCCTTAAGCACTACACAGACTGGGCAGAGCGTCGCTTTCTTGTGTGTGAGCTAACCTCTGTGTCAGTGGGGCCAGCCTGGAGCTGGGTTTGGCTCTTTGAGAGTTCAGACATCCTGGTTATGAGTAATGGGGGTGGTGGTGGAGGGGGCGGTTACATGAATACTGGGGAGGCCAACCATGGCTGTGCTCCCAGAGAGTTGCTTTCTAATAAATATGGTAAGTTGGGATCTACAGCCCTTTATCCTTTATCCTACTTCTAGCTGGGTGACCGAAAGAAGCTGGGAAGACAAATGGCTGCCTGAAAATCACGGTGTTTGCGAAGATTAACTGCACCACAGATGACCAAAAGAAGAAGCAGATCTGTCTTGGCAGAAGACTGGCAAGACTTCACCCCAAGTGCTTTAAGCACATTATTGGGAGAGGCCAATCCCAGGGTAGGGGATCAGGGGGAAAAAGAGGGAAAGCCCCCACGAGATGGATTCCTAACAGTGGCTGCAACAGTGGGCCCCCAGGGCAGCGATGGTATCAAGACTTGGGACCAGGCTGTGGTACATAAGAGTGCAGACTCGGCCGAGTGCAGCGCCTCATCACAAAAGCCAAGTGTGAGACAATCAGACCCGCCTAAGAGTCCTGCAAAGCTTGATATGATTGTCACAGAGATACTTATCACCTGGGATTTATTTCCCACCTGCAGGTAGCCAAAAGTCAAACCCAGCTCCTTGCCGCGTCCTGGAGATCCTACAGGACAGCGTAGACCTGCCTGAGCTGTGTTTCTAGACCCAAACTCTTCAGGGGAGGAGAAAGCCTGGTCTTTCCGCCCCACCCCAGAGCCTGGTGGCTTTGAGATGCGATCTAAAGTTAGCAGCTCGGTGCATAGTGCCTCCAGGGCTCCTGCAAGTAACAGAATCTTTTTTCGTTTTGGGGTTTTTTTTTGGGGGGGGGGGCATCACTGCCCTCTGGTGGGAGTGGGAGGCCCAGCTTTGCTCCTGAAGAGCTGCTGCTGGGTTTGAACCGCCAAGCCACTGGGCCGCAGTCCTGCATTCAGCCACTATGCCACCTACCGGGGTTCAGCCCGTAACAGAATCTGAGCGACATTTTTCTCATATAACAAGAGTTGAAAGGTAGATAAAGACAATTTCAGTCTTTGCAGGATGTGACAAGCTGACTACCAAAGGGCATGGAGTTTTTGGGGGGGACATTGAAATTGACTGCAATGATCATTGCCACTGTTGGGGCGGGGGGCGGGGGTGGGGCGGAAAGAAACTATAGAATTGTACACTTTAAACGCGTGAATACGATGGAGTTTGGATAATATCTCAAAGTTGTCATAAGAATGAAGTGGAATGCATTAGGAAGAAACCCACCACCTTTGCACTGCATTTTCCACAACCTTTGCAGCCCCCACGCAGATGTCCTGCCAGACGGGGAGTTTCTTCCATGCACCCTTCCATCCTTCATGGACATGCTCTGGGTTCAGGGCAAGGAGCCTGAACCCACCCTGGACCCCGAGTTCTCCGCACCCTAGCTGCGGGCCACTCTGCAGCGGTGAGTGTTGCACAGCACCTGACTCCTGAGGGCAGACCCAGCAGCTTAATGACTCACGCCCGACGTGATTGCCACCTGAGTCCTATCCCAGCAAGCAAGGGTTAAAGGCCACGCGCTAGATAACAGACCAGTCTACTCACAGCAGGGACTTTCCGTGGACTTCTAGCGACCCCTATAGGACAGCGCTTTATGAAGTGCGAAGCCTCATCTTTCTCCTTCCGAGCAGGCGGTTGTTTCAAACTTCCACCTTGTCCTTAACAGCCCAATGATGCATAACCATTGTCAGATGAAGACAAGATATCGCCTCCAAAATATTAAGCAAATATCAGAAACTATTTGGTGGGAGGTCAAGAGCTTAATTATTCTCCTTAAAGGGGTCAGCTGTCAAGAAGCCATGTCTCTCCCACAAAAGCTTGGGCTGACTCCCTGCTGTGAGGACACCGGGGCACGGCTCCTGAATGTTTGGGCTAAATCAAGTCTCCAGCCCAAGGGCAATCAAGGTTAGCCCGCCACCATAAATCTGGGGTCTGCCCTCCTTGTCACATGGGGACCCTAGCTCCTCGCTTTTCTATCACATGTGTACCCCTAGATAGGGGGCAGAGTCTAGGCTCAGTCTTTTGGGCAGTGACCTTGGCTTACCTGCCTTTTGAAGGCACCAAACAAAGCCAAGACCCAGCCTTGGCGTGGAGGCTAACTCAGAGCGACCCCGGAGATCACAGCTGCCCCCAATGTTTCCCCACCCCCCCCCTCTGCACAGCTGCACTGGCAAGCCCTGTCTTGAGTCCCCAGAGTTCAGGTACTTAACCCTGAGCTCAGCACCAGTGCTGCAGCCCTATAAGGCCAGTAGAGGGCGCCTCGCACCCATGCAATATGCCCAATGATCCGTTCAAACCGGCTTACGGGCTCTTAATAAAAGACACGTGTTTCTTCACTTGTTTATGGTATTTATTTTGCATGTTATTGTTGTTAGAGGCCCCCCTGTGCGCAAGAAGGAAACGCTGCCGGTCACCCTGGCTACAGCTGCTGTGTCCATCCATCTCCTGAGGGCCTTCCTCTCTGTCCCTGCTCTTCCACCTGACCGAACAGATTATCCTTCTCCAGGGACTGGTCTCTCCTGACAACATATGCAAGGTATTATTTTACACAGCATTCCTTCAAACCTCAAGATCCCCCAAAAAAAGTCCAATTCGATGTAAAGAACTCTTTGGACAGCAATTCGTTGATGGGAAGCAGGGAGCGGAGGAAAACTGGGTTCTTTCCTGAGCAGACAAGCTGGAAGCACAGGTGATGAAGATACAGGTGTCTACGTGGCCGAGTGGGCCCAGCTGTTATCAGGAAGGGTGGACCCCACAGGTGTGGATGGGCATGTCAGGCACTCAACCCATTGGTCTCCTATAATAATATCACTCAAGAAAGATGAGCAGAGGGCAAAGCACCCGCTAGGCTAGACCTTGTGTGTGTGTGTGTGTGTGTGTGTGTGTGTGTGTGTGTGTGTGTGTGGCATCACTGCCCTGGTGAGAGTGGGAGTCCCAGCCTTGCTCCTGGAGAGCTGCTGCTGGATTTGAACCGCCAAGGGCCGCAGTCTCGCACTCAACCATTACGCCATCGGGACTCAGCCCTAGACCTTTTTTTTTTTTTTTTTTTTTTAAGATTAAACTCTTAATGCGGTGCTTACTTGAGATTTAGGACTTATACACACACACACACACACACACGACTCATCCCATTCACTGTTGGGTTCAGAGAGGGCAAAGAGCAGGGCAGTTGCCAACACCCAGCTGCATACGCCACTCGGACACCACCACCCACCCTTCACCCCCAGAAGAAATTTAATTTTAAAACCCCTTTCACCTTATTTTAAATCTCAGATAGGGTTGTGGTTGTGTGGGTGTAAATCCTAACCTCTACGACATCGCTAAGTAAAGACTGAGGCAGTTCATGGTAATGAGGGAGCCTCCAAGACACCGATGAGATCATAAAGAGCTACAGGGCTGGACACCCCCAGGGGCAGGTCTGCCCAGTCTTCCAGCGGCACTAGATAAAGGGACCAGATTTTAACACTAGTAAAGCAGCGGGACACCATGGACGGGGGTGGGGGGTGGGGGGCAGAGGGGATATATTCCCTTCCCGTTCTCCCACTGTTCCCTAGCTTGTCGTGTATTCTTTCCAAATATGGGGAAAATTTGTTTGAAATCGGGACTGTCTGGTCACTTTACTAGCATCGACTGCAAGGCAGGGAGTTGGGTTTGGTTTATCTGAGTCCAAAGAGGTCGCCAGCAGTGAGCAGTCCATCTCGGAACCACTGTGCCACCATTAGAATAAGCAAGGTCGTCAGTCCCTACCCTCCAGCCTGTAATAAAGAACACCGCCAGAACTTGCCGCTTTCTGAAACACACTGAGGTTGATTTCTATGGCTCTGATGTTCCTGGGCCACCGATTCCGAGTCGTGGCCACCTGCAGGACAGGCAGAGCCGTCCCTGTGGGTCTCTGAGGCTGCAAAGCTCTACAGGAGCAGAAGGCCTCACCTCACTTCCTCAGAGCCGCTGGTGGTTTCAAACTGCTCACCACCTTGCAGTTAGCAGCCTAAAGGAAACCCCTACATGCCCAGGGCTCCTGACCACGTCCGACTCGACCCTAATTCAGCGGAGTTTTAGAAACCAATGGCAGTAGACAGGTGACCTTCAGCTCATCACAAGATCCAATATACGCCAACAACAGTAAGAACATCTGACGTTTGAACTATGATGAATAGTTGCAGGCGTGGTCAAACATCTAATGAAATTGACTAATGGTAATCAGAAAGACCACCCCATCCACTCTGAAAAATGGAAGCGGGTGGGCGGGGCGGCTCAGCAGAAGGTCAGAGGTTCGAGTGCCTCCAGAGGGGCCTCTGCAGTAAGGCCTGGCAACCTCCCTCTGAAAACTCGCCCCTGCAAACCCTCTGCCCCTCGGGGCCGGGGCCAGACGGGGTGCACAGGCCGCGTGGTGTGGTCTGTAACAGTGGGAGCAGAAGGAAAAGCACGCCCTCGGGGTGAAGTTAGAGAAAGGGGGGAGGGCCAAAAAACATATTTGAAACACTTTCAAATTTTGGTAGGAGCCCTGGTGTGTGGAGGAGAAGTGCTGGGTTCAGGTCCGCAGGGTCGGCAGCTCAAGACCAGCAGCAGCTCCCGGGCTCTCGACTCCGATCAAGCAGTTACGGCCTCAGAAACCCTGGGGGAGGCGGGGAGGGCGGCTGAGGCAGCACTGACTAGGTGGCAGCTGGTGAGCTTGAGAGGGAAGATCCCTCAGGGATGTGATAACCTACACGGAGGGCAAGGCGCGGACGGCGTCCCCATGGGGCATGTTCTCCCCATCCGAAGGAGCTGCGCCTCGCTTCAAGCCTGACAGGGGCTTTGAATTTCCAGGAGGTGAGAAGCTGCCACACTGCCTCTCACACATGAGAGACTGGTAAGGACTTTGTCTTGCGTTGGCATCTGGGCGCCCCTTCCAGAACGTTCCATGGTGCCGGAGCCCTTGGCCACCCTTGGGGTGAAGGGGGCACTCGGAGTGGCAGAGTCTCATGCAGAGGTAGGCACAGGCATCACGCCCACAGGTCACAAGCCCTGGGACAATCGATCGTGGTTGCTTTTCCAACACGCTCCTGTGTGTAAATCTTCCGTGGGGGGGGGGGGGGGGGGGGGGGGGGGGGGGGGGGGGGG
>PVJH01010014.1:0-75865 GCA_004026705.1 Nesogale talazaci
TGTGTTGTTTTGAGACTTTCTCACCTTCATCTTCCTTCTCAGCAGAAAGATGGGGCTTTCTATCCCCATAAATGGCTACAGTCTCAGAAACTCACAGAGAACATTCTACCAAATCCTGTGGTTACTGCGTAGTGGCATTGGCTTGTAGACAACGAGTGAGGTTTTCTTCCTTATCGTTTCTTTCTCCTTTGCATTTTACTTTGTTTTCAAAAGGTATCATCTTGATATTTTCTTTTCCACAGTAGCAATACCAAGGTCTCTCTTCAGTATGCTACCCAGGGGGGATGGCTTTCCCACCCACTTCTTCCATCAAGGTATCTTGGATTAAATACTTGGTGTGTGTTTGCATAGCTCAGCTCTTCCCCCCCACATTCCTCACAAGCATTTTACCATAGGTTTCACCAAGAATGAAGCAGTGTTCCAGATACGGTGATGCCTGTGTGGTCCCTTGTTACTCAAATGGACCCAAAGTATAAAACTAGCTATAATTGAGGTCGCCACAAATAAGAGCTGATTCACAGGCAACTGATGATTCACAAGAAAACAGTGACTGTGGTTTACCTAAGATGAGAGTTAACGGTCTAGAGGACTAGATTGTGGAGATGGCACAGAGCTGCGAAGTGTTTTATTCTGTTGTCCGTAAGATCGCTATAAATCAGCACCAACTTAATGTCACCCAGCAACAATACCAGGGGACTAGACAGATAGGCTATTTCATCATCGAGTATTACAGCATATCATCTTTGGAGAGTCTATTTTTTTTCTTCCACCTGGAGACTTTAATGTTTCAGGTTGTATTTCAGTTATCAGTCCAAGAATGTTTTTTAAAAGGTTGATGTGTACTTACAGACTCACTATGATAATTACATCAGATTATAAATTTGCTTTATTCATCTTTCCCATATCCTACCCCACATGTATCAAAGTACGCTGAAATTATTTGCACGCAGAGCTCTAGAACACATGAACTTTAAATCAAAAGCACTGAACACATCCATCCTCATATTAACAAAACCTATGTAACTAAATTTCTTAAAACCAAAGGTCTATAACAAAGGGTTTATGCTATTAACCTATTATTTCAAATTGTGCCCTAGTGCTGCAAATGCCAATATCAAGTGTAAAGGCAGCTGAGTTTGAACATACATACCTGGAAAGCCTGGAGTCCTTCTAGAAGGAGTATGGCAGTCGTGTGCTTATGTTAATTTCATGATTTAGATGTAAGGGTGGAGTCTAACCTGTTAATCTGGAGCTAACCATTGAATAGCCAATGAGGCCTCCAGGTGGGCATGACTTTCTCCTGAGACTTCTGGGAAATCTCGCGATATTTCCCTCTTGGAGATGACAAGCTATCTCCTCAGTTGTTGGAAGTTAGTCTCAGAGACAAGACAAGACAAGATGGCAGCATCCGAGGAGCTGGCGGAGCTGGAGGAGAAGCCACACAGCCTTGCCCTAATGGAACCAGACCTCTGAAGCTGGTGAAGCCATGTGGAGAGCCTTTCCAGTGCTGAGTTGCTTCTACCACCACTGGATGCTGTTGATGGGCTCTAAGCCCTAGAATCGAGGCGCCATGGGGAGACCCCTGCCGGTGCCGGGACTCTGCACCCACTGGCCTGTGACTTCGTGAGTCAGAAGGAGACTTTATAGACTGGGATCGGGCATATGGGCTAATATTGGACTTATGACTTTAAACTGGACTGGGTTGGTATACTTTCTCAATGTCCTATTCCTCTTGTATATAAACTATACCCTTATATCCATAGGAGAGTCTATGTATTTTTTTCTCTGTTCTACCTGGACTAACACAGGGAGACTGAAGTAGAAAGTTTATTGCAGAGATGAGCTTCAGAGAAAGCCTTAATAAATTTGGGAAAGTCTTAATCCTTCATAGTTAATCTACCAAAACCAAGCTTTGGTTAATTGTAATAAAGCCTGCCCATCTGTATAACCCTGTGTCCATTCTACTTTCTTTTGTGGATGCTTCTTCAAGAACGCCTTGTCGCCTGTCTTCTTTCACCAAGTGTCTACCTACCCTACTCTGTTGAGTAGTAAAAGTGACTACCAGGCTGCTCAGCTTCACTCTTTGTGTCTCTCCCAAGGCGTGGAAACATAGTGCGGAAATGATGGTGTGAGAGTATGTAGTCTACACTTTAAGTGATCTTTTAAAAGCCTGCTCTTTGAGCCTTGTGAACAACATGACCAAGCTCAGGCTAGCGTCTGGATAGTGGATACATATGGTCCGCAAGTCTTCACAGCTCCAGGTGCCAATCCATAGAACTCAGAGACTAAGGCATCTAGTTGGCTCGTGCGTCATACATGACAAGTCTGCCCAAAATTTGTAGAGTCATCAGCTGCCACAGATCCAAATTGCCAACCCATGGTGTCATAATCTCGTGAAATCCCTGTCTTAAACCCATAAATGTAGAGTGGTTTGTCAAGTGGCCATGAATCACTGAGGTCCTACGCTCATGCAATAGCCACCTCACATTTCCCTACCTCACTGTGATAAAATGTTATCAGGAGGATAAGCATTCTTTCTCAATGCCTGCGGAGATTCATGTATCTAGTTCCTAATCTTGAAGTAAAGAAAAAAATAGTCCAGGAAAAAAATTCTTCCGAACACTGAATCCTACACTCTAGCCAAACAGAAGTTCATCTCAACTAATATGATGACCCCTTCTGCCTTCTGCTTTCTTTTCCTTTTTCTTCTCCTTCCTCCAACGCCAAGATGTCCCTGTTCTAGAGTGTCCTTTGTGATGGGTCACTTTCTTCATCATCACTCTGTCTTGGTCCAGTCCACCCTGAAAGGACTTACATGCTCCTTGGTGACAGTTTTTCTTACACTTCATTCTGAGCAGCAGGGCTGGTCTTTTGAAGATGAGCAACGTTTCAGAGAGAAAAAAAAAAAAACTTGTGGTGGGGGTGAGGGGTTCTCACCTGTATTTAATACATCTGAGCGATGCTAAGTTTTTAAAAATGGAGTATTTTAGGGTTTTTTTGTTTGTTTGTCTTACTTCTTAGTGAATGAAACATCCATGAATTGTTATTTAAGAAGCTGTGGCAGATCCAAAATTAATTTACCCCGGAACCATCAAAATTGAACAAAAGAGCTTTCTAAAATGCTAACTTAATGCTAGCTGAGGCTTATAACAATTGAGAGAGCTATGAACTAGAAGTGGTAGCTCTTAAATGAGTGAGGTGGAAAAAAGAAAGTTAAGTCATTAATGATATGGACACTTTTTTAAAAGCTCTTTTATTTTTCTTAAAATATTTTTCTTACCTTTCTTTTCCAGAAGATGAATTCTTTAGATGCTATTATACTCATACTTTATATTTATATGCATTTGTGGTCAAAACATGTATTTAAAAGCTTGCCTTATAGTCAAAACAGATATTTTAGATAAGATATCTGTTATTCTGAGATTACTCAGTTACCTCAACAGCCCTCCTACTTACTGGAGTAAATGGAGTAATTATGTACAAAAATTGGTTTGGTGTATGAAAATTAATCTGAAGTCACTCAGTTGTGTGGCACCTATAGTTGAACCAAAATGATTACAGAACCCAGTCTTATCCTCTCAAGCAAATCTCTAGGTGGGTCTCGGAGCTGGAACTTTGAGCCAATCACGCTTTCCAAGCCAGCATCTTTATCTTATTTATTTACTCAATGTGGTATACAGATAGTATCGTTTTCTATGGGTGCTGTGAGAATAATAATTTTTTAAACATTGCAAGCACCAGCACTCAATTTCAGTGTACACAGGTCTCCAAAGAACTCACTGCTCTTTGCATTCCAACTTACAGTGACCATAACATGTAAAACATGCTAAACGCAGATTCTGTGATTCTCCTCCCACACTTTCTGAATCAGCCAGTGTATACAAGAACAGGGATCTAAGTTACTAATAAATTGCTTAGATATTTCTAAGGCAGATCACCCAAAGACATCAATTGGAGAAAACACTGATTGATTAGTTACCAGTGTGTATTAACAGGAGGAAAGGATGAATGATAGATGATACACTAAATCTGCTATGTGGTATATGGTATATATATATATATACATATATATTTGTGTGTATGACTGTATATATGGATTTCAAAATATTTTTGAAGAGTGAAATTGAAAGACAATGATAATTTTACATATTTTGAACCATGTGTATATGTGCGCGTATATTTTTTCTGAGTAAATTTACTAATCTCATCTCATAAAAGTAACCCCTGGTTTCCTTTTGAACTTCTCCTCCATTCACTAGGCACTATTACCATTGTGTAAAGAGTACCACCGACCATTCTGCACCACCTGTCTGTGAGTTTGTTGGCCCTCAAGGTAAACAGATTTCATGGGCGCTTCTAAACTAAGACAGGGATACAAAGACTGAATGTGTTCACATATGATGTATTTCCCATTGGAAATCTTAGGAAGAGTGAATTGACAGACAGAGAATTGACAGACAGAATGCTGATGGATGAAATCCTCAAATAAGAAGGCCCTCAAAATACAACTGATGAGATACATTCTCAAAGCACAGCCAACCATCCTGACATAGATGGGACACAACTCAGAAGGGGAAGAAAGCGGTGCAAACAACAATCGATAACTGTAATTTGGGGATGCAAAATATGAATCTAGGAAAATTGGATCTTGCAAAAAATTAATGGACTACATAAAATTGCTATCCTAGGCACGGGTGAGCTGAAATAGAATGGCATTGACCATTTTGCAACAGATAGTCATATGGTTTACTGTGAGTGGACAGGAAAATTCAAGAGGAATGGAATTGGACACATTGTCAAAAATATTTCAAGATCTCATGCTGTCTGTGACAGGATAATACTTATATTCATACAAGGATATTCAGTTAGTAAAACTGTTACTCAAAATTACACATCAACCTCTGAGGCTAATGATGAATAGCTTGAACAATTGTAGAAACATATTAAGCTTGAAGGTTTTTAAGTATGTCATTGTGATGTCTTGATAATATTGGCAATTGGAAAACAATGATAGGGATGGTCAAACATCAGGAAATGTTTTATTCTACTATCTAATGGAGAGTCAGTATTCATTCAATGGCAGGCAACACCTATAGCTAGTCCCAGAGCGGTGTAAATGGTTAATGTTCTCATGCCTGACTGCCATACCCAGAATCCCTCTGCTCTGCTGTCTGGTGATCATTAGTTCCAGTATCACTGCAGATGCCTGCTGGTAGACTAAAATATGTTCTGTTAGGAATGGTCAGGATGTGCACTTGAGTCACGTAGGGGTACAGTGTACACAACTTGTTTGGCTAAAAATTGCTTTTAAGGAAAAGGAAAAAAGAAACATATTTCATTGAAGATTTAAAGTAAAATATTTAAAATATTAAATTATTCAACATTAAAGGTTTATGTCCACAAATATCTCTCTCAGATACATATAGAGGTCATCTCCATGAACATTTATGTACACAAGCATTTGATATGAAAGCATCCATTCTTCTATAATTACAGTAAAACAAAAAGTCTTACTTTGGGCTTTCCCTTTTTTAAAAAAAAATATTTGGAATCTCAGCATTAAGAAATTTAGTCTTAATCTGAATAAGGCCATAATATACTGAACAATTTGTATGGGTTTGTGTAAATGAACATCGCAGAGCCATGCTGTAATAAACTGTGCAGCAATACAATTGGAGCCTATAAATACTATCATTTCTTAAATCACAGTGTACATTTTTTCCTCTGGCAGTGCTGAATAGATAGGTGGGAGGATTAGACTTGCTGTACTATACTAATGAGATTTCCTGGACCACAATTACTTCCCAAACGAGTTTTATTTCTTTAAAGGTGATAAATTACTTAGCATATGCTGTGTGACTCGAATTGTTTGGTGAAGAGGATGAGATTGATGAGCCCAGATGGGTCCTTGCAATGACGACAGACGCCTGAAATGGTTCAAATTTTAATTAGGTTTGCTAATAAGATGTACGTAGGGAAAAGATAGCTGCAACTTCTCACGAACTGTTAGTTCACTTTTCACCAATATGGATAGTATGCCAGTGACAACTAGGCTATGTGATGGAAACTGGTGTCCCAATCATAAATAAGAATTAGTGATGAGCTTACATTCTAATTATAGTCTGAAAGTTAAATATTTAGTGATAGTTCAATAAATGCTGGGTCATTTTGCAGCTGTATCACACTGACCAATTGCCAAGACGATAAAGCAAAATCAGAGCAAATAAATATAATACCTAGATCTCTTTCATACTTAAACACTAATATTGAAGAACAAGCAGTTGGTATAAAGAAAGTGCTTTTAACTTGTAGCATGAACTTTTCTATTACACAGAGCTTGTCTCCTTGATTCCTGAAAGCTGTCTTTGTGAAAGCCTAGTTACATAAGTTTATGTTGACTTGAGGAACCCCAGTGGCATAGTGGCTATGAGTTGGGCTGCAATCAGAAAGATTTGTGGTTGAAAACCACCAACCACCTTCAGGAGGAAGATGGGGCTTTGTTCTCCTGTGAATAGTTGCAGTCTAGGGCATGCACACGGAACAATTCAACCCTGTCCCACATGACAGCGATGAGTTGGCATCAACTCACTGACGGGGAGTTCGGTTTTAATTTTTCTATAAGTGTGGGGTTGGAGTCCAATGTGTCAATCAAGTCATAGTGTAATGGTGCCTCCATGAGGATGTGGCCTTCTTATAAGACAAACACTGAAAACTTCCCTCTCTCTCTTTTCCTGGTGGCATCACCTTCTGGCCAGTTACCTCTGCCTGTCTGCAGGGGTGTCTCCATATAAGCTGTCCAGTCCTGAGAACTATTTAGTGCCCTACTCTGATCCCACCTACTTTGGATCCACGTGATTCTGTACCCCGCGGCCGGTGATCTTCCTTCTTCCCAGTTCACCTTTCTTCATCACCAGTCTGCAATTATGGAAGTCTAAAGAGGAACCTATCAATTGACGTTGGAGTTATAGACTTTGGATGGACTAGGCTGGGATACTGTCTTGATGTATAATTATTTATTGATATAAAGCTTTTTTATTATACATAGATGGATATCACTGGCTTTGTTTCTTGAGACGATCTAGACTAGCACAATTGTCTACTACTAAGGATCAATACGGAAACCTGATAAAAATAAATAGCCATTTAAAAGAAAATATAACCCTATAAAGTAAGTGATATGTCATGGCATAGATGAAAGCTAGGAAATTTTCACTTTGGGTATGAATAAAAAGCATTTTTATTAACGACAGTCATGACGTTTTCTACATATGAGAGTAGACACTAATAATAATTTATAAATGGTTTTTCTAGGTATGAGTCAAACTATCCTACAAAGAGAAATGACTAATTAATTTAAATAGATAAACAGAAAAAGTAACTCAATAACAAAAAATACAGCTTCCATCAAGCCTTATTCTTTAGAGGTATGAGGACTTGGAACAAAATTCAAGATCAACCATAATATTTCTATCTTTGTAAACAATTTTTAGACTCATTGTTTTCATAAAGATCAGTCTTTTTGCTTTCCCTTTGTTTTTCTGCTCCAGAGGAAAGCAGACAGCATTTATCTCTGGCCTCCTGGATAAAGGAAAAAATATGCAAATTTGCCACACTTATTTGCCTCCATGGTCATTCTTTGCCATTTCAGTTTATCTTGAAGACAATCCCAACCTTCTTGCAGTTGTAGTTGAGTCAAATTGGATGAATGGCGTTCCTGTGTGCAGTGCAGAACTGGGCTCCCCAGTGTATTCACGTTGTACCTTTGGAAGCAGATATCCAGAAATGTTTTCTGAGGTGCCTTTGGTAGGAGTAAACTCTCAAGTTTTGAGCAAATAGTCACTCGCTGCTGTCAAGCTGATTCAGACTCCTAGTGACCACATAGGACAGGGTAGGCTTGCCCCTGTGAATTTCAGAGACTGCAACTCTTTACCAGAATACAAAGCCTTGTCTTTCTCCCCAGCTAATAGTCAAGCGCTTAGCTGGTCATGCTACCCAGTCACTGCAATCATAATAACAGTAACAGTAATCATGATGGGAATGAACTGGATGTGGTATGAATTGTCATTGTTGTTAAGTGCCACCTCCATAACCCAAAGCAACTGAATGCACAACAGAACAAAACGCAGCCTGGTTCTGCACCATGAGGCCTTAAATAGTGCCTAGTGCTCCATTAAATAAACACTTTTATAATCAATCCCTTACCGTCTCCATCCTTCACATAATAAAATCAGGACCACAAGAAGTAAAGAAACTTGTGCAAGGGCAAATAGCCAGAAGATTACAATGCTGGGAGCTGAAGTCAATTGAGTTTGGGAAGTGAGGGGGATCTGGCTGTGACATATGTCACTCTATTAAACACTAGGGTTGATTTGGCTGATCTGGCTGGCTAGGGGGTGTCCCCTTCCTCCCTCACCGCTCCATGTGTGTCCCTCCAGAAGCTGCATGCTCAGTTGAAGAGGACAACCTTCCCTGATGGGACCGTCTTTTGGTCAAGGCTATATGAGTAGCTGTGCTCCCCTGCTAGAACCTCAAAACAAGTCTCAAGTGAGTTTGACTCTTAAAGGGAAGCTTGCCTATGGCCAGAACATTTTAGCTCCACTTTGTTTTTGACCCCATGCTATTTGCCTCTCCAGAGATCTGGAGATAGGATTATCTCTGTGGGTTCTGAGCTATCAGTCTTCCCCTCTGCTGCGGCTCCTTCCTGCTGATCAACATGCACCTTGGGCAAAAGAGGTGAGAGAATGAAACTGTGGCGGTCATGTACCTGCTGTCCATTTAATGATTGGGATCTAGGGGTGGAGGCTAGCCTATAAATCTGGAGATAGCCAGTGAGGCCTCTGTGTGGGCATGACTTTCTCCTGAGACTTTTGGGAAAGATCACGGTATTTCTGAATTGGAAGAAAGGGACAAGACTGAGTCTGTGAGAGATAAACCACTAAGAAGAAAAGATGGCCGCATCCGAGGAACCAGAAGAGCCAGAGGAGAAACCACACGGCCTTACCCTGATGGAACCAGACCTCAAGCCAGAAAAGCCACAGAGAGACCCCTGCCAGCACTGAGATGTTTCTATCACCAATGGATACTGCTGGTTGACCGTCTCAGGAGAACGCCGTGCCCACACAGAGGTCTGATTGGCTACTCAATGGCTGTCTCCACATTAACAGGCTAGACTTCACCCCTACATCTCAATCATGAAATTACCATAAAGCGCATGACCGCCACAGAGACTGTTCATCTTTATGGAAGCAGACAACACCATCTTTATCCAGCAAAGTGTCTGGTGAACTCAAACCACTGACCTTGTCGGTTGTAATGGTGGTTAGGTCAATGCATAGCCAACTCTGGTATTTTAAGGTAATACACCCCCCTTACTGCCTGATGTTAGACATCTTTCCTGGTGTAACTCAATAATTACTAAACCCAGCATGCACCCATCTGCAAAGTTCTATCACATTTCTAATCTGCAGTGTCATTACTTTCCTCAGATGTCCAACTGGAAGTTTCCAGCAGTGGCATCAAAACTTTATTTTCCAGTGGCACCTTTAGAAATAAAATAAATAAGTATGAGGCAGAGAATGTCTTTTCCCTGATATTGCAAACAATTAAACTTTAATATCTTTGGAAGGTCATGAATCATTTAGAAACATCCTGAGGACATAAATAGGTCAGTGGCACAAAGGTTAGGTTTTCATTCCCTTGGAAGTTAAAAGGCATTGCCTTGAATTAAAGGGGTGGAAGAAAAAAGAGACACAAAGGGAACTGACAGCATGTTGTTCTGAATAATCGAGCAAATATTACTTCAGCCAGCTTTGTCTCCACCCTCCCTTTCACCATATAAAACTAAAATATCCTGGTATGAGGTATGGTTGTTCGTGCGTTTTTCTGTAAGTAAATTCAGGTTTATTACTGTTAGAATATTGGAAGCCAGGGTGGTGGCAATGCAAGGTAGCCTCCTTTCTGGCGTAGTCTTTATGGCTATCTTCAAAGGGTGCTTGGAAGTGTGGAGTGAAAACCTAACCTTCTAGAAATCATTGGAACACACGATCTCTGAGCCTCCCTAGACTGAATTACTGTCAAATTGGCCAAAGTAGCTGGGATTGCTTTGGAGAGTGCTTCACCCTATGATGTTGATGTGCTACAGATCAATGTAATTTTACTAGTCCTGGGTGTTTGGGGTTACACATAGCTCAAGCTGTTCTTCAGTATCCTAAATAATATAATTTGAAAGCTGCATTATAAAAATAACCAAAGAGGATTAAAAGAAGTTATGCTGAATATCCGAGGAATCAAAATGGGCTTGAAAGTCAGTCACACCAGGCTCTGAATTCAGGATCAGCCACCCACATGGAGCTGAGGAACCTCTCAATCTGACTCTATCTTCTTGAAGAACCTCTGGTGACTGAGTAAGGGGTTGTGGTGGCCCTGTGGCTGCTAACCACAAGGTGTGCAGTTCAAATCCTCCACCTGCTTGCTCCCTTAAATACTTCACCTCAGAATCCCAACGATAGGTTTGGAATGAGTTGGATGAGTTGGAATGCTCTCTGTGGCAGAGAGTTTGGTTTTCCGGTGAGCTCAGGAGTTCAATGCGGAGCTGCTTGTGGAAAGGTCCGAGCCTTGAAGCCAGCCGCCACTCTGTGGCAGCAAAACCACGCCCTCAGAAAGATGACAGGCTTGCCAACCAAATGGGAAAATTCCATTGCTGTATTCTGTCAGGTCATATTAAGGTTTCATCAACTAGACAGAAAGGAGCAACTGTTTTCTCTTCTTCAGAAAATGCAGTCATACTCCAGAAGGAATAATGATTTTTGTCAAGTGTTCTTTCTACATTTATCGTGATAATTGCATGTTTTTCCTTAATTATTTTTTTAACATTCCTAATTGCACCCGTGACTTTTTTGAGTGCTGCAGAAATCTGCCATGCTTGGGACAAGAGCCCAAGGTAGCAATCGCTCTTTCCCATCACATCAGATTCCACATGCTACACTTGTTTAGACAATGTGCCTTCAGGTTCCTGCTGATATTGGTCTGTAGTTTTGCTCTCTTGTCATTAATCTCTTTCTGTGGTCTCATAAGATGAGTTAAGAAGGATTCTACTCTTCTCATCTTTGGGGGTATTTCTTTGTATTGAAGGGATAGTATATCTTCATTAAAAGTATAGCAAAAATTGTCACTGAAGATGTAGGGATCTAAATTTATCTTATGGAAAAGTTTTCAAAGAAAATTAAGCTTAATTAATTGAAATTTAGCTTATGCCTTGAGCAAGCTGCTAGTTTATATATTTAAAAATTGTCCATTTGGGGGCTGAGCCCCAGTGGCGTAAGTGGTTGAGTGCGGGACTGCAGCCCGCGGGCTTGGCGGTTCAAATCCAGCGGCGGCTCTCAGGAGCAGCACTGAGTAGCTCCCATGACCACCAGAGGGCAGCGATGCCCAAAAACAAAAAAAATTGTCCATTTTATCCAATTTGCTGAACTTGGGGACACTTAGTTACTACAATATTAGCTTATCCTTTTCATATCTATGGAGTCTTTCATGGCTACCTCGCTTTCCTAAAATTTATATTTCTTGATAAGTTTGGTTAGAGGTGTATCTAGTCACTAGTTCTTAAAGAATCAACTTGGGGTTCTATTGGCTTTATTTCCCTTCTGCTGTTTTAATTCATTAATTTTGAAATGTTCATTATTTTCTTGTTTCTACTTATTTCATTGTAATTTGCTCTACTTTTTTTCACTCTTAAGTTGTAAAAGCCAAAAGCCAAAGAAAGAAAATTGCAACCTTTCTTCTTTTCTAAGATGTGAGGATAAGTCGAAATGCATTGTTTTAAAATCAGGCAGACCTTTTATTTAAAAAATATATAAACATGAAGCTATTTTTTCTTGACTTATACTCTATCTATACACTTTTGAAGGCAATGCTTATTCCTCCCCCCAAAATGCTGTGCTTTTGAATTTACACTTCATCAAACTGGCAGTTTGGGGGATGCTTAGTTGTCTGGACTTATGTTCCTTTCAAGTGTTTTTTCAGTTTTTGGGAATTAAAAGCAAAAAGTCTTATTGGGACAGATGAGGGCTGGAAGGTGGATATGGAATGGTTTTTCAATAAAATTATCAAATGATTGGCCCAGCTACCCTCTAAGAACGAGCAAGTGCATTGTGATAATGGGAAATATTCCTCAGAGCAACTTTCCTCACCATTTTCTAATCAAGTTAGTCTTAAATTTTCTTTAAAAATGTTTTCTGCAGGGCTGGTCTCAGCTCCAGTCTTGACATCCTCTCCCCAGAGGGCAGGCGGTAGTCCAGAGGAAAGTCATGAAGATATGGTTCCAGGAGAGTGGCCCACTGACCCTCCCTCCTGGGGACAGAACAAGAGGGGAGTACCACAGACCAGGGACTGAAGTGAAGCTGCAAAGTTCCCAGAGAACCCTGTTTGTAGATTTTTGACTCAGGGGGCAGCACTTGGCACGCCATCTTGTTGGGAGTTACTCACAAAGGGTACTACGCTGAACGTCTCAAGGTATAAGGGGGTGGAGGTAGCGCATGGGGCACTGCACCACTCCATCTCTCACAGCAGAAACAGCCATGGGGACTTTTAGGATGCTTGGCTTTGAGACACCAATGCTGAAGACCACAAAGGTGTTTGTTGTTAGGTACGTGGGACTCAGGATATTGAATCCTGAAAGAAAAGGAGACTGGACTCATGGACTCTAATACGTCCTCTCTATCAACAGAGAGATAGCCATCTGCTCTGTGTCAGGATTCCTGATAGACTTGTAATTACTTGTATATTCTTCTCTCTTTTTCTTTACTTCTCTCTCTCTCTCTCTTTGTCTAGTGTGTGTTTGTGTGTATGTGTTTATCTATGCAAGATAGACAGGATAGGCTATCTCACAGAGCTAGGGACCCAGCAAGGGCAAGGAAGGGTGGAAGATGAGCAGTAAACCAATAAAGACAGGTACAAGAGAGTAGGAAAGGTTCTACAATTGATGGGGAGGAGGATGGAGTTTTCTGGTCGTGTCTGATCGATAAAATTCTATCTGAAAGGAATTACTGATAGGAGATTGATGGGCAAAAATGACAATGGGGCAGGAGGAAAGAAAAAACGGAAAAGAGGAAAGAAGAAAGAAAAGAAATATATAGGTAGCATATATATATATAAATATATCATTTAACTATAGGTATATTTGTGTATACATCTATATAAATGCGAATGCAACAAGGGAGCTGGTGGAGTTTGGGCCTCTACCTAAATCTTATCTCAGTACAAGAATAGTTTGTTCTAGGATTAGAAGAAGTTTTTGATGACCCAAAGAATTGAGGACAAGAAAAAGTAAAGCCTGGTACTTCATGGACATGTCAGCAATTATGGAATAAAAGTAATGAAGATTATCATAAACTGTGGTATGCCTAGTTGAAAGAGAGGAGCACGCTCCTCATTCTAGAACAGGAGGCCAAGCAGCAGAGGCTCCTGGTGCTCAGTCCAGAAAAGGTTACAAAAGGTGGTAGATTCTATGGATGCATCAGGTACAGTTTGGAGTACGTAGAAAAGCATTATTTAGTACTCAACTATTTGGAGGTACTTTTTTGTGTGGGCATCATTGCCCCCTGGTGGGAGTAGGAGGTCTAGCCTTGCTCCTAAAGAGCTGTTGCTGGATATGAACTGCCAACCCTGTGGGCCACAGTCCCGCACACAACCACTATGCCACCGGGGTTCAGCCCTTGGAGATACTTTTAAGAAAGTATTCTGTTGTTGAATTCTGTTGTTGAAACGTTTTGCATTTTATTGTATTTGAATAGCATACACGATTGGACTTCATCCTTTTAATTTTGAGATTTCTTAAATGGCTCAGAGCATGGTCAGTGAACTGAAGATTCATGGAAGGATGTAAAGTTTGTTGTTCGGTATAGTGATGATGAGGTGCTGTAAAGTCCAGTCTGACACACACTGACCCTGCACAGGAATCCTGCTCCATCTGCACAGTCATTCTGTCTGAGGCCATGGTTGTATCCATGACTGCCCATTCATCTTGTTAAAGGCCTTCCTCTTTTTCCCTGCCCTTCCATTTTTGAAAACATGTTTTCCCAGGAACTGGTCTCTCCTGATAACATGTCTAAAATACATAAGAAATCTTTGCATCCTTGCTTCTAAAGAGCATTCTGGCTATACTTCTTCTAACACAGATTGTCTGTCTGGTGGTCTGTGTTACTTCCAATAATCTTCACCACCACCATAATTCAAATGCATGTATTCTTCTTGCCGTATTCCTGATTCATTAGTCAAATTTGATATGCATGGTCAGGTGGATCTTAGGTCTTCATGGAACAAGCTTGCCCTTCAACACTCTAAAGAGGCCTTGTGCAGCATATTTGCCTATTTAAATAAACTGGTTGGTCAAGTTTTACATTCAAGAGCCCTCGTGGTATAGTGGCTATAGGTTGGGCTTCTAACCTAAGGGTCAGCAATTGAAACCCATCAGCCACCCCATGAGAGAATGATGAGGCTTTCTACTCCTGTAAAGAGTTTCAGGAGTCATTCTACCTTGTGCTCTGGGGTCTTGATGAGTCCAAATGTACTTGGTGGCAGTGAGCTTGTTTGTTTGTTTGTTTGTTTGGTTGGTTGGTTCGTTTTGGCTGGTTGGTTAGTTTTTTTGTGTACGTTCATGAGTATGGATTGTAGATCCAAACAAGATGAAATCTTAACACCTTCAAGTGATAGGGGGTGGTGGAAGGTTCTATAAATGCCAGTTAAGTACAGTTGACTGATGGTAGTATTTACTAATCTAGACATTTACTAAAATCTGGCATACTTGTTTCAATAGAAGCCCAGGTGGTTCGGCAGTTAAGTACTTGGCTGCCAACCAAAAGGTATTGAGTTGACCCTACCAGCTGTTTGGCAAGTGAAAGAGGAGACTGTCTGATTCTGAAAATATGCACGGATTTAGACACCCTTTGGGTCAAGTGAACAGATTTTAAGCGGGACATCATTGACCAGGGGTGGGGATGGGGTGTTCTTGATTAAAAATTTGGTCTATATGGAGCAACAAAAATTTTCATAGAACTCAAAAATAGTATTGCAATATATCTATTTTAATTTTTAAATGCTACAGGATGCTGTTAAATTGCTAAAACGCTGGATGTCTGGTCACTTTACCTTGGGTGCAATTCTATTCTGTCATATAGAGCCACTATGAGTCAGAGTTGAGTTAACTTCATAGCAGTAGCTTTGAAGGTTAACTACTTGGCTGCTAACCTTATTTAACTAATCTATATATTTACTGACATAGTTTTATCAATTACCTGTATCAATAATTTGTATCAATAATTTATAGATATGTATTAAAATCTCTGCATATCAATATAAACCTTTTTGTTTATCCTTTCAATTGTATCAGATTTAGCTTCATGTTTTATAAACTCTTATTAGGTTCATAAACAATGAAGATAGTTACAGTTTCTTAATTGATTCTTTCATTACTATTCTTTATCTCTGAAAATTTTCTTTGTTCTAAAGTATCCTTATGTTACATTATTGTAGCAACACCGACAGTATCTTGGTGAATCTGGCATGGCACAAATCTTTTCAATCCTTTTAAATTGATTTATATTTTCTTAATTATTAAAAATTCATGTAATATTCAGGCCAAATAATCATTTCTTGCTTTTTCTTAAGTATAACAGCTCTGTCTTTTTGGTGACTTATGTTCATATCTATGTTCTCACTGATATGTTAGTAATTCTGATTTATAGTGACCCTGTAGACAATGGAACAAAATACGGCCTGGTCTTGCTCCATCATCATAATTGTTAAGTTTGGTCTTATTGTTGTAGCCACTGTGTCAGTGGATCTCATGCAGGTTCTTGCTCTTTTTCAATGTACTTCTATTTCAATAATCATGTTTTTTTGTTTGCAAGGGTTCATCTCTCTTGGTAACATGCCCTAAGTACATCAGGCAAAATCTTACCATCCTCTCTTCTCAGGAATATTCTGGCTGTTCTTAATTTTTGTTCTTTTGACAGTCCACTTTCCCCTTGCGAGGCTTATAATTCAAATGCATTCATTCATTTTCAGCCAGTGTCAAACTTCCACATGCCTATCAGGTGGCAGAAAATACCATGCTTGGGTCATGCAAGTGACATCCTTGCTCTTCAACATGTCAAACAAGTCTTATGCTACAGGTGTGCTCAATGCAATGCCTGGTTCAATTTATTGATGGCTGCATCGATGAACTTCGTTGATGAACCCAAGCAGATGACATCGTTGGCCAGCTTCAGTCCTTTCTTCTGTTACGATGTTTTCAATTGTTCCAATGATGAACTCTGTTTCCTTTATGCTGAGTTGGACTCTATAGTGAAGTCTATAATCCTTGATCTTCATCAATATGTTAATATTGCGATATTAAAGTCTTGCATCCTGCCATTGGCTTTGATACTTGTACATCATTTTCTTTCTTTGCTTTGTTGCCCCTTGTCCCTCCCTAGGGATTGAATATTTTTGAAGCTAAGTTTCAGATTTTTTTGATCAAATGGTGGCTTCAAGTTTATAATATATGTATTTTAGGGAGCCTGGGGAGTCATGGGTTATATTTCAGTGTGCAAACCACAAGATCAGCAGTTTGCAACCCCTTGCTGCTCTGAAGGAGAAGTATCATGCTTTCTACTCCTCTGAAGATTTACGATATCTGAAAACCACTGACCCGGAAACACTGGGTTCTTTCGGGTTGCTCTTACTTTGAATAGCCTGCATGAGAGCGAGTTCAGACATGCATATTAACAACTGACCATACAACTCTAGAGATGTGATACCAGCTCATAAATGGTCAGACAACTGTACTACAGAACACTTCCTTCCCTGTGTTGCTAGAGAGATTTGATTTTTCTATGTGTTAGCTTTACATAAAATCTGTTCTCAAAGAACCCTTGATGGCAGAAGGGCTGTGACCCAATATTGATTCAATGGCAGTGTGTTTGCAGTGTCCTTTTTTATTTTTAGTATTGTGTTTGATCAGTAAATAATTATTTAAATAGAATTCTAAAACAAGGAAATAGTTTATAAACTCACCAATGCAGTAATAGGTAGTAACATTTCTAGCTCATATTTTAAATATGTAAATTCATTTGCCTATCACTCTAATTCTTCTGCCTAAGGATCACCTTTGACATTTCTTGTGCTGCTGCTCTTCTGGTAATGCAGTCTCTTAGATTTTTTTCAAGTACCCTATTTCATTTGCCTTCATTTTTTAAGTACTTCCCACTCTCCCTAATGGTTTTAGAATTATAAATTCACACTTTTTTGATAGCTGAGTATCATCAGCCGTCTTTACCACTCTTGCTCAATCCCCACATGTCCTCAGTGGTCATCTCATGAGAGATTGCTCACAGTGATACAATTTTTTCCTGCTTGGTGCCTGAGGCCTGGTCCTTTTAACACCTCATGGCCACTTCTTCCCTGTGGGCTTGGATACCTCTCAACTAGATGGCCTAAATGTTTATATTCAGGCTTTGAGACCCCAGACTCTATCTCCTTTGGTAGCTGGGCACCATGGTTTTTCTTCACCACATTTGCTTATGAACCTATTTGACTTTAGTGATCGCATTGGGCCAGTGAGTATTCTGAAATGCCAAATTAGTAGACCAAAGTATTCTTGCCTTGAGGGAGAGCACCTGGGTAGGTGTCCAAGGTCCAGCGTCTACCTTAGTATTAAACATATGACATTTGAGAACTTAAAAGTTTGAGGGTGAGCAAACTGTTATATGGCCCAGGAACAACAAAGCCCACCTTAGAAGATGCACACCAACCTGTGAGACCATGAGATGTGGAAAGACCCAGATATCAGGCATCAAAGAACAAAAATCACATTATTGTGTGCCCACCCTCCCGACATGATCGCTGAAGACAGAAAGGAGCAGACACAGACAGAGAGGAGAAATCTGATGACACCCAACTACCAAATAATAAAACACCTGGGATCGCAAAGACTTGAGCATGAATGGATGGCCATCTAGCCCAGAAGCAGCAAAGCTCACATGGAAGAAAAACACTAGCATGTGTGATCACGGGGGGCTGAAGGGAGCAGATATCAAATATCAAGGAACAAGAACCACGTCACTACAGATGGGGGGCAGAGAAGAGTGGGGAGCCAAGGCCCACCTGTGGGAAATTGGACACCCTCTCACAGGGGAGTTGTGGAGAGGAGACAAGCTAGTGAGACACAGTGAGGTGGTGATACAACTTTCCTCTAGTTCCTGAAGGCTTCCTCCCCACAACTGTCATGGTCCCAGTTCTACTTTACTGTAGAGATGAGAAATAGAAATGCGGGGCATCCAGGACAAATGAACCCCTTGGGACCAGTAGTAGAAGTGAAGCTACTGGATGGGTGGAGGAAAAGTAGGGTAGAGAGGGGGAGCCAACTTCGAGGATCTACACATCACCTCCTACCGACGGGGGCAGAGGGTGGCAGACACTGGGGGAGAGGGTGAGGGGAGATATCAGGCAGTGTAAGTTATGACAAAACAATAATTTATAGAGTATTGAGAGTTGGTGGGAGACTGGGGAGCAAGGGTGGAGGGGAAGGGATGAGAGCCTGATGTCAGGGCCTCAGATGGAAAGGCGGAGGTTCGGAGAACAACGACAGCTGCAGGCATGTGAAGAAGCGTGGCACAATATATGCATTTATGTACTGTGAGAAACGATGTATGATCCCCCAATAAAATGATTTTTAAAAAAGAAAATAATAAATAATAAATTCACACTTTTTGAAATTCATTTAAAAATATTCCTCCTTTGCCCTCTTGCCTTGCCCCATAGAGACATCACTGGCCATACTTTTTATTCTTCTGTGCGTATGTGTCTATTCCCTATTGTTTTGAGATTTTTTCCCTTTTCCTGATTCTTAGAAAGTTGACTATCATGTGCCTCTCAGTAAGCTTTTTCTTCTTCTTAAATGCTTTCTGTGCTTGTTCGAATCAGTGAAAGAAATGAACAAAGGAATATGGATACCCTTGAGAAGAGTTGTGTGTTAGTCCAAATAGACTAGAGAAACAAATTTCAAAGCCACTCATATGGATATAAGGAATGGGTTTATATTCAAGGGAAACTGGACATTGAGAAGACATCCCAGTCCAGCTCAAAGTCACAAGTCAGATATTAACCCATATGCCTGAAATCAGTCCATAAAGTCTCCTCCTGACTCACGAAGTCACAGGTCAGTGACTACAGAGTCCCGGCACCAACAAGGGTCTCCCCATATCTCCTCACTTCCAGGGCTCAGGGTCCATCAACAGCATCCTGTGGTGGCAGAAGCAACTCATTGCTGGAAGAGGCCTCCATGTGGCTGCCCCAGCATCAGAGGTCCGGCTCCATCAGGGCAAAGCCCAACTACTCCAGCCTTCCAGACGCCACCATTCTGTGTTGCCTGCGATTAATCATCTCTGAAACTAACTCCCAACAACTGGGGAAGATAGCTTCTTATCTTCCAGAAGGAAATATCATGAGATTTCCCAGGAGTGTCAGGTGAAAGCCATGCCCACACAGAGGCCTCATCGGCTACTCAATGGCTATCTCCAGATTAACAGGCCAGACTCCACCCCTACATTTCAATCATGAAATTAACATAAGCACTTGACTGCCACAAGTTGGATTTCTAGACCATTTCATTGTGCTGATGTGGGACCTGACGTGGATCAAGAGGGCATTATAGGAACAGAACAAAGGCATATTGCGTGGTTTAGATTTAGGAAATATGTGATACTGGTCGTAGCCTCTCACCGTACTTATTTCATCTGTATGCTGAGCAAATACTTTGAAAAACAGGGTTATGTGAATGAGAATGCTCCATCGGGATCGTTGGAAGCTGCAAAACACAGATGGCACGACCTTGCTTGACAAAAGTGAGCAAAACTGGGAACTGTTGCTGATGAAGATCCAGGATTGAAGCCTTCAGTATGGAGTACTACCCAATATGAAGAAGACCAAAATCCTTACCACTGCCCCAATCGTAACATAGTGAGAACAGGACAAAAGTTCAAAGTTGTCAAGGATTTCTTTTTGCGTTCCTCTTGTCTCTTGCTTGTGTTCACAGAAATAACAGTCAAGATAGCCAAGTATGTATTGCATTGGACAGATCTGCACAAATCTTTTTAAAGAGTTGGAACACAAAGATGTTACTTTGAAGGATAAGATGTGCCTGAACCAAGCCATGGTATTTTCAATTACTTCATCTGTATGTGAAAGTTGGACATTGAATGTGGTAAAACAAAGAAGAATCAATCCATTTGAACCATGTTCCTGTGGAAAAAATATTGAAAGTAACAAGGACTGACAATCCAAAAAAACAAATATTTCTTGAAAGATAGCCAGAATGGAAAGATTTCATTTCATGAACCTTTGATATGTTCTCAAGAGAAACTATTCCCTGAAGAAGGAAAAGTGGAGAGGCAGATAAAAGGATGAAGGTCCTCAACAAAATGGATTGATACAGCACGGACTGCTACGATGAGCTCAGATGTCAGATCAGTTGACTGGGTGGCACAGGACTGGGCAGGGTTCTTGTCTGCTGTCTCTGCGGTGACTGAGTCAGCATCAACACTGAGAACAGCATCTGTTCTCTATCACCTGGAATACATGTCAGACAACACATCTTTCATGCCTTTGTCTGCTATTTCTATTATCTGTTAATACCTAGTACTACTTGATTGAGCTTAACGGGTTTATTTTTCTACTTATAGATCTTGCCTTGTTGCTTTATTGGTCATTTTTTATGGGATGCCAAATTGTTTAAATGTTGCCTCTTTTGTCACAAGATATTTTTCCATTTCTATTAATATTCTTGAAATTTGTTGTGGGCATAGTCACTGTACTTGTAAAGAGTTTAATCTTTTCAAAGGTTGCTTGGGAGGTGTGTTATGTGGTGTTCAATGAGAACAGAAGGCCCAAGGGGTACGATTGACAAAGGGTCAGTTGTTAACTATAAAGTTTGAACTCATCCTTGGTTTTGTGGAAAAAAAGCCCTGCGTCATGTTACTGGAAATATATACAACCTGGGAGACCCCACAAAGAAGTTATATTTTGTCACGTAGGGTTATTATGAATCTGAAGCAACTCAGGATAAGTTTCTCACTAAAGAGACTGCTGATGCTATGGGGAAGCTCTCTCTGTTTTACGTAGCTTTCTCTGTTTGTAGCCTTCGTCTCTGGTTCTTAATTTTGCACATTCTAGTCACCTCTCCTCTGCTGTATGACTTGGAAAATCTCTGTCCAATAACTAGAGCAAATCATAGGGCCCTGTGGCAATCATTGATCTGTGTCAATTTCAGCACTGGGTTTATAGGGGTGGAGTCTAGCCTGTCAATCAGGAGATAGCCAATGAGACCTCTGTGTAGTCATGGCTTTCTCCTGAGAATTCTGGGAAGGTGAGGGTCTTGACTCAGTCACTTGGAGACGCTCTACTGACAAGACAAGATGACAGGATGCTGATAGATCCTGATTCTAGAGTGGAGGAGCCAAAGGAGAAGCCACATGGGCTTACACTGATGGAACCAAACCTCTGGGGCCAGAGAAACCACATGGGGACTCCTGCCAATGCTAAGCCACTTCTACTGCCACTGGATACTGTTGATGGACCCTGAGCCCTGCAAACAAGGAGTCACGGGGTGACCCCTGCCAGTGCTGGGATGCTTCTATTGCCACGGGTACACAAGACTCTTCACCCACTGGTCTGTGATCATCCTGGTGTCATTGTACTGCCTCATGAGTCAGAATGAGGCTTTATAGACTGGTATCAGCTATGTATGGGCTGGACTGTATTGACTTGGGATGCTTTCTCAATTTTCTATTCCTCTTGTATGTAAACCTTTCCCTTATACCTATATGCATGTTATGAATTTGTTTTTCTAGTGTACCTAGACTAGCACAGGATCCTTTATTTGTTTTACATATTTAAGGGAATTATATCTTTGCTGATTCTTAATGTCTTAGATTTATTTTTTTTTGCAGTTTGGGGTGAGAGTGAAAGGCTGTTTTTTGTACTGGAGGATGAAAGCCTGAGTTTTGAGCTTTTATATTAACAAAGTCAATAACGAAAATTTCACTTGTGTAAAACAAGTAAAAAGCTTTAAATGATGATGAAGGTAAAGAATGTCTGAAAACTGTACCACAATTGTAGAGTGAAATAAAAATATGTATTATTTCTGTTGACCCCAAAGTCATCGATACTGATGAAAATAGTGTGTGCTTACAGTTTGGAAAAAAATACTGAATATCTCTTAGAGTGAGTGGAAAGTAAGAATATTTATTTTCCTATGCAAGATTATTAACACAGTGCCAGGTAGAGAATGCTGACTCACAGTGACCCTCTATGGGATCCTGAGACTGTGACCGTTTAGGGCAATAGAAAACCCAGTCTGTCTTCCACATGCAAGGTTTCCTTGTTCCTTAAATTTGGGAACTCCTGTGGCTCAAGATCAACACCCCTCACCTAAACTCAATCTACCAAAGTGTTCATTTGAATATGCATCAGGTCATGCCACCACTCTATACTTAACACCTCAATTTCATGCAAATAAAATTCATAATCTCTTCCACAGCTTATAGGACTGAGCACTGCTATAAATGTAAGAGTATTTTTAGATATACCCTCCCTTGCATACTCTGCAACAGTCATCTTAGCCTCCCTGCTATCATTCAAACTCATTTACCATCCTTTTATTTTGGGCACTTCTCCATGTAGATTATGTTCTTCCCCAGCGTATTTACATTAATTATTCTCTATTCGAAGTTCTGGCCAAAGGTCAGGTCAAAGAGTCCTTTCCTGTTCACTTAATGTGCCAACTAAGTAATTTTCTCACCTCACCCATTGCCTTGCTTGTTTGCTTATTTTTGCAGTATTTACTTGAACAATAACCTCATTCATCTAGCTTACGTCTTCCACATTAGAGCATGTCTTTATCGTAAGTGCTGTATTTGATTGAATGCCCATTGTTAGAGACTACAGTTCTGTGGCAGTGCCTGGCATATGGTAGACACTAATTTACTTTTTGCTAAAGAAATAAGCAGATGATGAAAAGCTAGCTTAACACCAACGTGCAAGAGATGGTCACTGAATCCGTGTAGTTGAATCATTAGCCATTATCATTACCAGTGCTCTGCCTCTCACCGATTTCTATTCTACTGATACTTATATGCGACACTTCCCCACAGAGTAGGCATCCGCCTAACTGTGCCAGCAAAAATAAAGCTAAAGTCAGTTCCCCATGGTTGACTTGATATATTAATTATCAAATGATCCATTCCGTAGGGGATAGAGACTATCCAAAGCAAGAACTAATTTTAAATAACTCAACCCCTACCTGCCTCCCATTCTCTACTACCCTTTGCAAACATTCATAAATTACCCTACGGATGTCAAATACTTAATTCTAAATGTAAAAACAACAATTGCCTTTGGGAAGTTAACTTACATTTACAAGAAGGAATATGAAACCGACCATCATATTCAGGATCGTTCTGAAAGTCTGAAAAATCCAAAATTCATGGTTTTTGCTGGTGAAACCAGAGGACAAATGGGATTCCTTATTTGTTTGTCTATGAAATAATTTCTAGTAACTTATCTTCTATAGAAATATACCCTAGAAAACCTTTCTTTGCTATACATCATCCTCGCCTCGCTGCTGAGCTGCTAACGCCAACATCAGCAGTTCCAAGATCAGGCTTTTGACTGCCGGAAAGAGTGAGCGTCTCAGAAACTCACAGGGGCCGTTCCACCCTGGTCTGTAGGGTTGCCACGAGGGGGCGTGGCTCGAGGGCAGTGAATTTAACTTATTTAGATGGGATTGGCATTTTAGAAATATTGACATCTTTTATACATTAAAACTATCTTGTGAATCCCAGAGCAAATAGAACCTAAAACTGAATAATGGCATGCATCTTCTACAAGAGTAAATGCTTTCTTTTCCTTTTGGACACACGTAGGTTCAATTCACTTTGCTAACCTCTTTCATGTTTCCAGCTTTTAGCTCTAGACAGAATCCCCTCCACAGATGGGAGATGTCATTTGATCCTGGCCCTTCCTAGCAAATTTGCATATGTCAGCAAATGAGCTTAAAACAACCCCACGTTTTAAATGCAAAACATTTGTCAATTGGCACTGATTTATAATCAGGGCAGCATGATACAGCTCAGTGGGCCTTATTCAGCAAAAAACAATGAGGACCTGGGGCAGGGGGGATGGGGGGGCGTGGGGGGCGGGGGGCGCGGCTGTGGAGAGACCATGAAGTGAAAGCCAAGAGGGGATGTTGAGCTTGACTCTGGAAATATGAGGCTTTTTGAAATTCAACTAATTGCCTGTGGGAAGCCCTGGAATAAAAGACATGGGGATTAAAGCCTCCCATATTTTTAGAGAACAGAGTATGGGACCAGACTTCTCCACAAAGGCCTATCAAGAAACAATATCCAAGAACCTCAATTTTTCAAATTGGACACATCAAAGAAAAACAAATGGTCTGTGTACAATACCAGTCCCTCACATTCCACCTCAGTCTGTTATAAATTTTAATTTATCTGTATCTGTATTTTAATGTTGACCAATTTAAATTATTGTGATATTCAAGGGGTTGGGTATCAAGGTAGAACTTTTTGCTTTTCTCAAACATGAGATTATTTTTGTCTCCTGACTTGAGAGAAGCAGCAAACATCAAATCAAATCAGATAACCCAGTAACTGAAGTAAAGGAGCACCAAGTCATACAATTCAGCACCATCATGACATTTTTTTTTTTTTGGCATCACTGCTCTCCGGTGGTGGGAGTAAGAGGCCCAGCCCCACTGCTGGAATTGAATCTCCGTCCCAGTGGGCTGCAGTCCCACGCACAACCACTATGCCACCGGGGCTCAGCCCATCATGACATTTTAAGGGTTTTGCTACAGCTCATCGCCCAGGGACTTCATTCAACAACAAAAAGGCCCAATAGAAAAAATGGCAGGCATAACGAAGAAGATTGGGTTAGAATTCTGGATCATGTTCATATGGGAATTCTTCTAATTCAAAGCATCATCTGAAATAAATACACTCAGAGGAAGTACTTATCTGGAGTGTATTTGAGACGGACCCTAGGAAGGACAAGAGACTTGATCTCAACAATGAATTAAGCAGTGTGTGGTAGAAACCCACCTCCCTCAAAGGACATTGCAGAAGCCAGGCTTGTTGATCTGTTTCTATGAACAGTCTAGGAAAACTAGGTGGCAGTTCTGTTCTATAACACATGGATCAGCCTGAGTCTGAACTAAGTCCATGGCATTGGGTTAGTTAATGAACAAGGTTGGTTTGAATAATTTTGTGCCATATTGATATGAATATCATGCAAACATAAACATTAAAAATAAAGATGGACATTTAAAAATGTGCTTTAAGTCTTTGGTATTTAAAATAATAGCTTTTTAAAAACATGTGGAAAGAAGAGTTCTCTGCTGCCTACCTCTTGGGAAAATAAATGGGTCCATCACTTTGGCCACTTGTACCCTTTGGGACACTTAAACGGATGACAAAGGAAAAATAAGCCAGCAATTTCTTAAACATATCAGACTCACGTGAACCACGAACTATCTCAGCTTGACATTTTGAATACTGACTAGCTAAACAAAGAAGAAAGGTTTTAGTCATGAGACATCTAGAAACAAAGTCACAAAACGAAGAGTGACTATTCCGACCTTCTTTCCATACACACAAAACAAACTTTACAGTTTTTTTAAACAGAAAATTCCCCAAGTCCTAGAACTTTTCTCGGTCACTGTAAGAGATCGAGTGTCCCTCCCTTGGGGTAATGGTCATTGAGTTGCAGAGGAACCCTGAGGGTGCAGTGACTAAGCACCAGGAAGACCAGTGGTCCCAATCCTCTGACAAGCTTTGTAGGCACGAATTCCCGAAAAGACCCTCTGCTGTCAAGTCAATCCTGATTTATAATGACCCTGCCTAGAGATGGTTTCTGAGACTACAACTAGTGGGTCCGAAACACGGACTTTAGCCGTAACAGCTCAATGCCTTTATCCTTAGTGTCACTGATGCGCCTTCTTGGGAAGATTAGAGCCTTGGGGCAGGAAACCCCTTGGGGCAATTCTACTTTCATCTTGTAGGGTAGGTCTGACTCAGAGCAAGGTAACCCCAGAGGGCGTGCAGGGAAGGAGAGCAAGGATCAAGCTCTACATAGACTCTCAAATGCCAGATGCCTTTTCTTTCTTCAAAGAAAGTGCAGATATTGCAGCTAAAATATTCAACTTCTGAGCACTTCATTTCAAAAACCAAACCCACAACCATCCAGTCAATGCCAATTCACAGGGACCCTGTCATCGTGTTCTGAAAGGAAAGCGAACCCACCCTCAGGAATTTTCAATGAATCCATTCAGTGTATACACATAAAATCGTTATGATTTGTTTTATTCTTTTTTATCCAGGCCAGGTAACAGTTTTGGGGTGTGTTCTATCGATTGAAATAAAATTTTAAAAATCCAACGCAAACTGTCATTTGTTTTTGACTGAAGGCTAGGTTTTCCTACCCGTTCTTGAGATAGCAAACTATAAAATAAACAATTCAATTAAGTACAGATTATTGGTTTAAATTGAATTGGATGAAATCGTGGCTTTGTGGTAGTCATTCTTAATTTTGTGTTATTTACTTATACTCTCATAATATTCTGGAAGGAATTGAGGCAATCTAATGAGCTGTGCATACCCCAGTGAGACAGACATAAAAATAAAAAAAAAGATTAATATAATAAAAAAAACATGGCAGCTAAGTAAAATGAGTCCCAGAGTGAGGGCTACAAATAGTGCAGGCTGTGAAATCCTCCACGTGGGAGACAAGCTCGTACAATGACCTGTGTCTAATGCTGCCTGGCGGTCACAAGAACTGGGGAGCATGAAAATCCAAACCAAACAAAATCTCAGCATCTATCTGTTAAACACAAAGCGGGTGATCAGGACAAACACAGATATCCTTCATTGCAAGAGAGGGGAAAATAATGACTCTCCAGTCTTATCAAGAGATCCTGTCAAATTTGTTTAAGAATGACTCCTCCCACTGTCCTTAAAAGAAATATGTGAGATGTATCATTATACTATTTCTATATCATACAGCTTGATGTCAGCTGATGACATTACATGATGCAAGATTGCACAAAAAAACCTTTCCCTCAGAGACCACACAGCTCTCAGAGAATCTGGCTTCATTTGAGGGGAATTGTGTTGCCAGCAGGAAGGCACAGGCAATGCAGATATCTTTCCAGGCCACTTTTCCATCTTAGCACTTCATATGGTTTACTGCTATGTCTTTCAACTCATCCTAGGCTGCACATTTTGTGAGGACAAGAAACAGTACCATATTCCTAGCTCCTGGCAAAGCTTCTGCAACAGAGTCAGCATGCAAAGATTTGTCCAATATCAAATAAATACACATTTTCAGGAGTTTTCATAAATAAAATACTTCTCACTAGAATGTTTCATAATTTTCTTCCTACATTGGTAGATTACACTATAATCCAGGGATGTGAACAGCTTGAATCCAATCCTGGATTCAATCCAGGACTGAATCCAGAGAACACTGTAGAGTCAGTGGTGGTAGAATACAGTTAGGATAAATGTAACATCATTTGATCTCCCATGTGATCCATTTTGAAGTTGCTTCTGGTTTTAATTTAAAATTACATTAAATATTAATATGATACACTGTCTTTTCGATTTAGGTTTTTTTCTGTTTTGTTTTGTCATTGTCAGTGTGGTTTCTTTGGTTTTGATTTTCCTCATTAATTTTGATTTTTCATATTTGTTTTCCACATATGAAGTTCAGAATTGCAACATCTATAGATACAATAATGTATTAATAACTACATAGGGGCATGGCAGGGGAGGTTGGGGAGATTGGAAAGTGAACAACAACGAGTATGAAAGAAGAAAACATTCTATAATGAATTGTAGTGATGATTGCACAATGCCTCTCCATATGACTAAACTATTGAATTGTAGGATATGTAAATTACATGCAACAAAACCCCAAATCAGTGAATATCCAAATGGCTCTTGGCAGAAAAAGTTTCCTCACCTCTGCTTTCCAGGAACAGAGAGTCAGCAACTGATGGGTTTCAACCTAAAGAGATGGAGACCTCATGTCCAGAAACTGATAGACCTAAATGGAGACTATGTCAAGAAGTCATTGCTTCACATTGTAAGATATTTATTTAGTGAAGGTTTCTATTTTGTAGGACTGTTTTCTGACTTGCCTTCACCCAGGAGATAGACATTTGTGGAGCTGCCTTGCTAACACAGTTCATTGGACTCACTCCATCCAGCTCTTTTCCAATGAGGTGAGTGATTACAGGGACCTTATCTGAATTTAGATGAGTAAATGTAGGTAAACCCTAAATTTAATCTAATTTTAAATTTTAATTAAATTCAATTTAAATTAAAACAGTTACACAGTCATACAGAGCAACCAGATAGCATCTTTCATTGAATCCGTGCATCACTATCTTAGGATAATCACTCTGAGGAGGTTGGGAAGTGGCATTAGATATATATTTTCAAAGTAATGTAGAGAGAAATGAGATATTGATACACCAGCTCATTCAGTCACTGGTTGAGGGTTATTTCCTAAGGGAAGTTATTCCCTTCGCCTTTCTGGACTGCCCTGATTCAGGGCAGAGTAGTCACTTGTTTCCAGAAAAAACTGGATGGGTGAAGCCTCAGGGATGCAGGTGGAGCACAGGCCATTTCTGCTACAGTGGTTTTTGTGTGGAAGCAGAAATAGGGTGGAAATGTCCTTTATAAACTATGTATAACTTGTCAATATCCTCAAGTGGCAAAGATAAATCTTACAAGGAGAAGTAACAGATACAAGGGTATGTCTCTACATTCTCTTTTGTTCTCTGTCAATAGACGGCCCCTCATTAAAGGTTCACACTTGGTGAACATGAATTCCTTTAAGCAGAACACTTTTCTGTTGCCTGAATGGTTATTTGTCTTTACTCATTTGTGATTTGATTATTTTATTCTTATTCTCCCCACTCTGTATTAAAAACAGCTTTGTTCTCTCCTGTTTGAAATGTAGTTAGTGATTCCCTCTGGCAACGGTAGCCAGAGAAAAAGTGTTCACAGTATTGCATCCCAAAATAGTCCTAATCAAACAAGGTCGGAATGATAGTTAACCAAGTATTTGCAAAAAGCAAGGACATCCAGCTTTCCAGTTGGTGATTGGATCAATTGCATTTGAAAAATAGAATATGTTTCATGGTGAATTCAACATTCTTTGTGGGGAGAGAAGTAACAAAAGGATAGGCAGCTTATCTGCATGTAGCACCAGCACCATTTGAGCTGCACAAAGTAGAAGAAGCCACCACTAAGTGCAGTTCTTGAAATAGAAATGGGAGAGGAAAAATAATTGAAGTCCTGAAATGTTTCAATGTTAATTATGCAAGCCTGGTGTACATAGAAATTCTAGTGAAAGTGAACGTGGTAAGGATGAACTAGATAGCTCTCATGATTTCCAATAGAAAAAATTATGAAAATTGCGTAGGCATTTCTATGGGGGATACAAGTATTGAGACTGAAGGGATATTTTTCAACTCTATTGCCGATGAATTGACTCTGATTCAAATATTCAGTCTCACTGCTTCTTTAGGACTTCCAAGACCTTACTGCAGCAGTTCTCAATCTGTAGGTCGAGACATCTTTGGGGGTTAAAAGATCCTTTCACAGGGGTTACCCAATTCATAACAGTAGCAAAGTTGCAGTTATGAATAAAAAACAAAGACATTTTATGGTTGGGGATCACCATAACATGAAGAACTGTATTAAAGGGTTGTAACATAAGGAAGATTGGGAACTCCTGTGAATGCTAATAGAGGCCAATGGCCACATCTTTATGTCACAGAGCTGTGATGGGTCTGAACCATTGGCCTTTCCATTAGCAACCAAATGTTTTACTGCTGCACCACTATAGAGTCTTTGCAGGTGCCCTGGTCGCAAAGGCACCAGGGGGTCTGCAAGGGAGAAAGAGGAAGTGTCCTCCTGAAAACAGTAAGTCTTGGCAGCTTCCAGGGCAGTTCTACCTTGTTCTGTAGGGTCACTGTGAGTGGCATCTATTCAACGGCAGTGAGTTTGCTTGTTTTGGGAAGTTTTTTTTTTTCTTTTGGCGAGATTAATGTTTTTTCACTCTCTCCTTTAAAACTAGTGAGCACAGGTGAGTGTTGGATGCCAGCGCCACTGAGTCATTGAATCATTAGTGTCTGTCTCAGACACCTATCTGCCTTAATCACTCTTCTAGTCAAGGTCTTCTAGTTTCAAGGTTGCCTCATTTTTTACAAAGTGAATGGTGATGCTCCAGGCAGCACTGGAGCACTGTGGGTCAGATGAAGGACAAATGGTAAAAGGAAAAATGTCTGTCTTTCAAAAGATATCCACCAGTAGCAGCTTTTCTAGAATGTCAGAAAGTGCTTCTGCCTGTAGCACCTTGGGAGCAGGGTTACTTCCACTGTGGCTACAATGGAATCTGGAGAATTTCATTATTTATAATTGTCTTTTCTTCCCTTCCTTCCTTCTGTCCTTCTTCACTCTTTTCCCTCCTTCCAGCCTTTCTCCCTTCTTCACTCGCTTTCTTCATTCCTTCGTTTCTTCCTGCTCCTTTTTAAACTCAAAGTGAAAAGAAGCTCAGCTGCAATTCAAATTTCTTTTGCGATAATAGGGGGGGGGGAATCCATATTTGGTATAGAACTCTGTCTCTAGACCATTTGGAGTTTTGCGCCCAAAGAGAGGGCTTCAGTGTGACTTTTTGTCTGGAAATCAACCCCGATGGCCATTGAGTCCACTTGGATGCATGTTGACACTGTAGGCTGGGTAGAACTGCCTCAACGAGTGCCTGAGACTGTCACTCTTTAATGGAGTGATACACCATGACTGCGAGTTCCAAGTGGCTGCCCTTGCCCAACTCTTCTCTCACAACGCTGGCAGTGCTTGTCTAGGATGAGGCAGAGGAAAAGAGAATCATCTGGACAGTACCTTCCCTTACCCATTTTGGCCCCAAACAAAGACTCATTCTGAAAATGCACCATGTGATAAGAGCAGCTATTGGTAGGATGATGACTGACATGAGATTCTTTAATAAAGGGTAAATGTAACCTTCAAAGAAACCATTTGGCAGAGGTATTGTAGTTTTTTTTCCTCATAGATTTCTAGAGAGTTAGAAAGATGTGCAACCATCATTGGAGCCCAACCACACAGACCCCAGAGCCATACACTTCACCCATATATTACATTACCAAGAAAGAACAAAGCGAAGCAGAACCCATCACCATCCATCGGTGTCTGACTTGGAGTCACCCTGTGTTGGGTTCCTGTGCCTCACAGAAACAGGAGATCTCATCCTTCTCCCACGAAGGGGCTAGTGAGTTACAGTCTCTACTGTTGACCGGACAGCAGCACCAGGGATTCTTGCTAAACTGTAGTCCCATTTTCGTATCTTTAATGGAGCTAGTGGTGTGAAGCAGGTGCCATCTTGCCTCCATAACTTAACAGGCCATACAGAAATCCCACAATATAACCAGCTAATATTTTGATGCATTTTTGTGGGCATCACTGCCTCCTTTGATGCAATTTTAAAAAATAAAAATGAATTCCAAAAATCCATAAATAACAAAACATTGAGATGAGCCAGTCTAGGTGCAGTGTTGTAGGAATGCAATGTTCTCCAATGCTTCCTCCCACCGACTACCATTATCCCAGTTCTGCCAGACAGATTTGGCTAGACCAGGGGATGCACATTGGAGTCAAAAACATGGATAGATAATCCCTTGAGACTAGTGGGAATGGTGACACTTGAAGGGTGGAGGGATGGTGGAGTATAAAAGGGGAACAAATTTCTTGGATCTGCACGTGACCTCCTCTCTGGGGTGTGGACAATGGGGGAAGAGGGGAGGAGGTGAGTGAAGTGACACATTATACAGTATAAGATATGAAGAGGTAATAACAATTTGTAAGTTATTGTAAGTTCATGGGGGAGGAGAAGGGGGAAGGGGAAATATGGGATATTGGAATTAAAAAAATAAAGACCTAGAGGAAAGAGGGGAAGAGGAGCTTATGCTGGAGGGGTTCAAGTAGATAATGTAGATGAATATAGCAACATGTATACAAATATGCTTAATACAAGTGATGTATTAAATATATTAAATGATGTATTAAATGTATGAACCCCCAATAGAATCTATATTAAAAAAATAAATAACAAAACATCAAAGTTGTAAGTAAAGACATAAAAGTTTGAGGCAGGAAAATGAATATTCTATGGCTTTCATGGCAGTTACATGATTTCCGGTCACCTTGTGAATGGGGTAGAGTCCAGTCTGTCAATTGGGTCACAGTATGATGAACTCATTTGAAAGCATGAAAGGAAAACATAGCTCACTGGAAGCCAGATTCAGACACACTCTCGGCTTCGTCTTCCTGCTGACAAGACACATGGAGCCACACTGATGAAACCAGAGCCTTGGAGCTGGAGGAGCCATTAGAGAGAGGTCTCTACCACCCAAGACAGTGCAGAGTTGCTTCCACCACCAATAGATCCACAGGACTTTGCACCCATTGGCCTGTGATCTTTTCGCATTCAGCATCACTGCATGGCTGTGTGAGTCTAAAGAGGAAATTTTGGACTAGCATCAACATATGCAGTAATATCTGACCTATGGACTTGATCTGAATTGGGCTGGGATGTTTTCTTAATGTACAATTACTCTTTTTTATAAAGCTCTTTCTTATACACATGTGAGTCTCCCGGGATTTGTTTCTCTAGCCTACCCAGACTAACACAAATTTTGATTCTGTTATCTACACTTGTTTATTTTTTAAATTTAATTTACCCTTTCCTTAATCCAGGGTTTCTCAGCAGCGTCACTATATATTTAGGGGCTAATAATATTGGCACTGTTTTCTTTGTGACCAGTAAAGGTATTTGATATGGAAGACACATGCTAGTTAGTATAAGATGTTGTCTCCTTTCCAGTGTGACACCTAAACATACTTCCAAACATTTTCAAATGTTCCAGAGGGAACAAAATCAGTCCATTGTCCTTGTGAACCTCTGTTTGGCTCTAGCAGCACTAGGTCTTTTTCCCTCCTGCAGGCTACCCGGCCATGACTTAGCACAGTCTCTGTGAGTGTCTTGTCCTATTTAGTGATACATCTCTGTTTAGGGCTCCTGTGTTTCCTTGTTCTGCTTTTAACTGATTGTGGCGGTCATGTGCTCATGTTAATTTCATGATTGAGATGTAGTGGTGGAGTCTAGCCTGTTAATCTGGAGATAGCCATTGAGTAGCCAATGAGGCCTCTGTGTAGGCATGGCTTTCTCCTGATTCGTCTGGGAAATCTCGCGATATTCCCTTGTGAAGATGAGAAGCTGTCTCCTAGTTGTTGGGAGTTAGTCTCAGAGACGGTGAATCACGGACAAGGCAAGACAAGACATGGCAGCATCTGAGAAGCTGGAGAGCCGGCAGAGAGATCACACAGCTTTGCCCCGATGAAGCCAGACCTCTGAAGCTGAGGCGGCCACATGGAGACTTCTGCCAGCGATGAGTTGCTTCTGCTGTTGATGGACCCTGATCCCTGGAAGCGAGGAGCCATGTGGAGACCCCTGCCAGCACTGGGATTCTGCACCCACTGACCTGTGACTTCTTGAGTCGGAAGGAGACTTTAGAGACTGATTTCGGGCATATGGGTTAATATCAGACTTATGACTTTGAACTGGACTGGGCTGGGATGTTTTCTCAATGTCCTGTTCCTCTTGTATTTAAACCTTTCCCTTATATCCATATGCTTATCTATGATATTTGTTTCTCTGGCCTACCCAGACTAACACACTGATGGCACTTGGCCAGCCTCACTGCTATATCTCTCTCCAGCCTGAAGGCAGTGAGATCCTTCACCTGCAGCACGGAATGACTCTGCTCAGAACATCCTCAGATACGTAAGGAGAAGAATCTACTGTTCGTGGAGGGCTGATTCATCCTGTGGAGAATGCCAGAATCTGCTTTTCTTGTGGAGTAAAGGCTGCTCCATCCAGTGTAAAGTACACAAGTCAGATTTGTGATCCTGATGCTCCCATGTGGGGGTTGGCTTGCCACCCAAGTGCTGCTGCTTCCATAGCAGGTCTTTATTAAATTCACTTCTATCAGCAGTGGTAAGAGGTGTCCTTCCTACACCAGTGACCTAGACATATCCAGTAGCTTATCAGACTGTAAAAAATAACTTCGAGAATCTTGGGGACACCATATTTTTACTGTCAAATAGTTATCCCAGGCAAAAAATGGCAAGATATTTCTAGCAGCACAGCAAATCTATATATCTTTGCACTTTGAAATTTAAAGAGTATGCAGTAAATTAGTTGCTATTGGAGAGCTCATGTGAAATGAAGCAATTTCTTTTGATAGGGCTATTATTTCAGCATTAGGCAATAGTTAACATGTACATTTTTCTTGTGTAAAACCAGATGTCTCATTCACAGTTAATATTATAGTTCCTTATTAAATAAACAAATCAGGTAAGAGAAAGAGAAGCAGGAAAAGAAGAGAAGGAAAGGAGGAGGAGGAGGATACAAAAGAAGAGGTGCAAGGTAAAGAGGACGAGTAGGAGAAAGGTAAAAAGGACAGGATGGTGTACTACCCAAACCCCCAAACCAAACCCATTCCATTGGGTCAATTCTGACACAATTCTGACCCTATAGGACATGGTAGAACAGCCCCTGTGGTTCCTTACAGGATTAAAAAGTATTATGTTTCTCCCTCGGAGCTGGTTGTTGCTTTGGAACTTCTGACCATGCAGTTAGCAGTCCAACATGTAGCCACAATGCCACCAGATGCACATCATGCCTGTTAGGGTATTGGAAATTATCTGTAAGGGGTGTGGAGTCTGAGACTTCCTTTTCTTAACTGTGTGATAACGACTGGGTTACTAACTCCTCTGTGAAGTACTCATATGATCAAGATTTCAAGCCACTCATGGATTTTATGGAGATGGGTGTCTAGAACTGTGATAAACGTGTCTAGACCTGTGACAGATGCACGACAGATGGTCATATACGTTATCGTTGTTAGGTGCTGTGAAATCTACTCTCACTCCACCAACCTTCTGTATAGAAGAACAAAACATTGCTTGGTCCTGAGTCATCTCCACAATCGTTAGGTGTTGGCCCATGATTTCTGCCACTTTGTCAATCCAGCTTATGAATGGTCTTCTTTTTGTCTAACCCTTTTCTTCATCAAGGATAGTGTCTTTCTTCAGGGACTGGCATCTCCTGATTGATAGCATATCAGGAGATAAAGTATCACCATCTTTACTGCTAAGGAGCTTTCAGGATGAATTTCTTCCCAGGCAAATTAGATTATTCTTCTTGGAGCACCTGATATTTTCCACATTCCTCACCAACACTATAATTTAAATGCATCAATTCATCTTCGGCCTTTCTTTATTCAATGTCCAACTTTCATAGGAGTGAAGGAATTAAAAGTACCATGGCTTGAGTCAGGCATCCCTCAGTAATTCAAAGTAATATCCTTGCTTTTTGAGGCTCTAAAGAGGTCTCGTACAGCAGATTTGCCCAATGCACTATGTAATTTGATTTCTTAACTACCGTTTATTTGAGCCTAGGCTGTGAATCCCAGAAAGATAAAATCCTTGATAACGCTGGTCTCCCCTCTCCATATACCGTGCCCCTCTTTATTAGTGCAGTTATGAGTATCTGTATTTTCTTTGCAGTGAGTTTCCATCCATGCCAAAAGAAAGCGATGTGTTGTGGTGAGGAGCCATGAAATCATTTCCTACCCAGAGCAACTCCATGTCAGCCAGAGCCAAACACTGTCCAGATGCGAGCCATCCTCGCCAGGGTTCTTCGCCTTATGCCCATTGTTGCCATCGCTGTGTCAATTCAACTTGTCAAAGGCTTTCCTTCGGGGCTGCCTCTCTATCTTACGGCGCACGCTGTCCTTCTCCAGCCCCTGTGTCACCAGCCTTCCCTTGAGATATAAGACCCTCCATTTTCTGCATGTAACCTCCATGAAACCAAAAAATGCATGAGGCCTATGCCACTCTTCTTTTGGGTCTTACTTTATCCTTCTGTTACTGTGAAATCCGTAAACATTTTAATAGGTAATGACCACTGAGATTCTAGAAATCTGAGGAGAGGGAGCAGAACCACCTCAAAAGTAGAGACTACATTAAAATCACCCCCCCCCACACACACACACATACAAAAAGATTTACTTTAAGACATTTGATGGTTTTATATTTTATTGACTTCCTATCAAGGATGAGCATACAATCTATGGTGATCTTCTGTCATTGTGAAAAAAAATAAATGTCAACTAAATATCATATGTAAAAACATTTGTCTTTTGTTCCACTGTAAATGTCTCAATGATCCATTTTTTCTTTTTTTTAATATTGTGATGCTATCTAGATAAATCAGTTCTGAAGCACTCCATGAATATTTTCAATGAGAAAACCACCTTCCTGTTTACACAGTTCACCCTTTTTGTTTCTTGTTTACAGACTTTCCATGTAAGGTTGAAAATTCCTAACTAAATTCATAAAAATTATATCTCTATCACCGATCTCTTCATATTTTGATAAAAAACCCTTCTTTTGATCTAAGAAATAGTAAAACCACTGTATTTTTTAATTTGCTTTTGAAGATAAAATACAATGTGCTCACAATGATGCTATCCCCATGCATAAAAAGAACTCATAAATGATGACAATTTCATGCAATGGATATAAAACAACATCTCCATGACATTCAGTGTCCTGTAAAATAACCTGTCAAGCTGCCTCTGATGAATTCAAATTATTTTCCATCATTGAGTTTTCAAAAATGCACTTATCCAAGTCATAGCTAACGATTTTGATTTTCTTGAATAACCCGTGTATTTAATGAATCTGCAAAAGTTAGTCAAGTTGTTTTGTTTGACTTTATGCTGCAAAGAGAAACCGCCCATAAAATGTTACACTAGAGCACTAGTCCCTCAGCACAATGAGAGGAATTTCTTTTAGAAACACCAAAGGCATGCTGCCCTAGCACTTGAGATGATTGATGATGCCCCACTAGTTACCTAGTTCTGTTACCTGAAAGGAATAGATAATACACAGCAGGTGGAGACCAGCATGCAAAGATTATAGGAAAGTACTTTTAGATCCAATACCAGCAGAAGGGAAGGGTTGAAAACACTATCTTTCAGGAGAAGATTTAAAACAGTATTTTAAAGTCAGCATAAAGACTGTAGCCAACCGTTATGAGAAGTTGGAATCAAAGCTGGGTCTTCATAGCTGTCTGTACTGGGGATGAGAGGTCTCAGGCTTATGTTTCCATTTCTAGTGAACTCAACCATGAGAAATTTGGCACTCCTCAGGTGATATAATTCAGAAGAGGGCTAGTAGGTGAAGGATGGTTTCTGGTGGCACTTTCAAGAACTGGGTAACAAATTTTTGAGTCCTGATCCAAGACCTGGGTCCATCCGGGTCCATCACAGAGCCATAAACACAAAATTGCAGCATTAAAGGATCAGTTGCTAGCACACTTAACAGACTGGGACTCCAAGATGCAAGATAATAAAGTTTTTGTCTCTCCCCACCCCCACCTCAATAAGGGTCTTGGTTGCTGTACCATCTGACCCCTATTTCCATATTTCTTCTATTCTGCAATACTCTGTACATTATGCTTCCCTCTTGTTTGTGTATTTTTTAATCTATCTCTTAGTCATCTGAGAAAGTAGCATTCTGGTCACTTCTGAGTTCTTCCTTTATTGGAAATGATGACAGGATTAACCATGGAGGACAAGTTTCAGCAGTGTGTCCAATCTAAATAGGGACTAGGAAGAAGGTCCTCTGTGTGCTACTCTGGGTAGACTAGAGAAACAAATTCATAGACACATATATGTATATAAGAAAGAATTTTAAATACAAGAGCCATTGAATATTAAGAAAATGCCCCCAACACAGTCCCGATCAAGTCTGTAAATTCGATATTACCACATATGTCAGTTACCAATCCATAAAATCATCTTCAGGCTCCTGAAATACATGCAATAATGCCAAATGAGGAGGCTCACAGGCCAGTGGGTTGGAGATATTTTGGATCCGGTCACTTTGTAAAGCATGTCAGCACTGGTAGGGGGTCTCTAATGGCTTCTCTGGCTCTAGAGGTCTGGTTGCAATAAGGTAATTCCATGTGGCGTTTCCAGCTCCCAGGCCATAGCTTCATGTGCCTTGTCAGTAGAGTGTCTCTCAAGGAGTGAGCAGAGAGAAGGTGTGTCTCCTGTCTTCAAGGAGGAAAATACAGGCATTCCCAGAATCCCCAGTAGAAGGCCATGCCCACACAGAGGCCTCATTCGTTACACTTTGATTTACAAGCCAGACTCCACCCCTTCAGCAATAATCCTTTCATATTGACACCAGATTATGTAACTACTACATCCTGGAAATATAATTTTGAGAGTTAACCATTAAAGACTTTGTGCATCATAGCGACAGACGCCGGACTCAAATATATCAATGGTGGTGAACGTGGTGCAGATCTGTGGTAGAAATGGCCTGAGGGCCAAATCTGACCTCCTTCAGCTTCAGCAGAAGTAGAAACCCAAACTACCCCAGCCCAATATTGATTGCTACCACGTAGAAGTCAGATACCAGATACATGTCCATACTCCACCCATTCTTTTGCTCTCTTCTGACACTAACCATTCCTCCAAGGCACTCTACTTCTTTGCTGGGGTTGATAATCTTTTGTGTTAACTACACAGAGCTCACCAATAATACTCAGAATTATGAGCGTCTATATGTGCGGTGACCAGATCATTTCAAGTTGAGATTAGAAAACATTCAGAGCAGTTTTTAGTCTACAGCAGTGCCTCCTCTCAACTAGCTGGCATAGCTCTCTCTGATCCTCAGCCTTTCAGCCTTGGTGAGCTCCCCTGGCCTCTGCCTTCTTCCATGGACCAGAGAGTATGCCTCGACAGCAGTCTACCTTACTGTCTCCATGGTCTGCCTCTTGATATCAGCCCTGTGGCCTTTGGTGCCGCTACCACCTCTGTCACTTCAGACTAAGGTCTCACACACACTCAACTCTGCTGATGACTCTTCTTTCTGGATGGTCACAGGATTCTTAGTTTTCTTCTACAATGACTCTCTTATACCCAGAGGAATGGCAACACCAGCCAAGTCAAAGTTAGGATCCTTTACACCCTATTTACCGACAAAGACTGTGACTAGAAGAGCCATATTAAGCAGTTGCACTTCCCCACCCAATCCTAGATGAAAAAAACAAAACAAAACAAAAATGGGTTATATAAAAAATTCAGTTAAAATGATAAATGTTTCATCTATAGCATGGACATCTAGTTCAACCCTTGCAAATTCCCAACTTTGGCAAGGATATCATAATGACATTAACAACTCCCCAGACCTTCTCAATAGAGAGGAGAGATATCTGGTATCAGGAAGCAGGAGCAGTTGACATTTGTTATTTTTTCTCAGGGGTCAGTGTCAAGCAAACAGATATGACCATATTTTAAGACACGTTTTAACACTATCCCAACCATGGTAGATGCATTGTGTAGCCTAACAATCCAGTGGCACTAACTTGATGCCACCTAATAGTGATCCTAGTGTGTGAGTCCGGGTAGACAAGGGAAACAAATACATAGACTCACTTATGGATATAAGGGAACAGTTTATATACAAAAGGAGTGGAACACTGAGAAAGCATCCCAACCCAGTCCAGTTCAAAGTCATAAGTCCGAGATTAGCCCATATGCCTGATCCCAGTCTATAATGTCTCCTTCCCACTCATGAAGTCACTGGTCAGTGGGTACAGAGTCCCAGCGATAGCAGGGGTCTTCCCAAGGCCTCTCGCTTCCAGGGCTCAGGGTCCATCAACAGCATCCAGTGGTGGCAGAAGCAACTCATCGCAGGCAGGGTTCTCCATGTGGCCTCTCCAGCTTCAGAGGTCTGGCTCCATCAGGGAAAAGACATGTGACTTCTCCAGCTCCTCAGATGCTGCCATCTTGTCTTGTGCGTGATTCATCGCCTCTGAGACTAACTCCCAACCACTGGGGAAGATAGCTTCTCATCTCCACCAGGGAAATATCGCGAGATTACCCAGAAGTCTCAGGAGAAAGCCATGCCCACATAGAGGCCTCATTGGCTACTCAATGGCTATCTCCAGATTAACAGGCTAGACTCCACCCCTACATTTCAATAATAAAATTAACATAAGCACATGACTGCCACACCTAGAGAACAGAGGGACTTTTATAAATCAAGGCTATAAATCTTTATGGACACAGACTGCCATGTGTTTTTTCATTTTGTTTTGTGTTTGTTTGGCCCCAGAGTGAGACCAGCTGTTGAGCACTCATTCCTTGTGTCACTGTGAAGCTTGGAGACCATGCTGCCATTGTGTTCATCAGCATTGTTAGATGGAGATGGAACAATCACATTGGTCAGACCTTTGGAAAGCCCTGTCCACGAGGTGTTTCCTGATACTGCATAAGTGAATGATACAGATCACCTAGAGGTCTTTCAAATAATACATTATAGTTGTTCTTATCAGCACCTGAGTAGCCAATTTAGTTCTCATTCACATTTGACCTCCATCTCAGTAAAATCCATGAAGGTATAATGTATTATACCAACTCACCAAAAAGGGATGGTGTGCTAGTCCGAGCAGACTAGAGAAACAAATCCAAAGATATTCATAAGTGTATAAGGAAGAGATTTATACACAAGAGCAATTGAACATTGAGAAAACATCCCAGCCCAGCCCAGTCCAAGCCCCTAAGTCTGATATTAGCCCATATGCCCAATAACAATCTATAAGTCCTCTTCAGACTCACTAAACACATGCAACGACACCAGGACAATCAGGCCAGTGGATGCAGAGTCTTGTACATCCAGAGGTAGTAGAAGAGGTAGTCAAGGGGTCGCCTGTTGGCTCCTCCAGTTTCTAGGGCTCAGGATCTATCAGCATGCTGCCTTGTGTCTTGTCAGTTGCAATGTCTCCCAGGGACTGAGCTGAGAGATAGTCTCTAAGTGAATGTTGTCAGTAGAAAGTCTCCGAGGAAGTGAATTGAGAGAGACCGTGTCTCTACCTCCCAGAAGGAATGACCACATTTCCCAGAATTCTTGAGAAGGCCATGCCCACACAGATGTCTCATTGACAAGCTCCAAGTTGACAGGCTAGACTCCACCCCTACATTCTAAATCCTCAAACTGACACCAGATTAGGTGACTGCCACAAATGTTTATAACCTCTTTGCCAAAAATGGAAAGATAGTGAAGAACCTCCTGAGAATAGTAACACACTCATCAGGTATTTCAGAATGAACCGGTGGAGATGGTAGAAGAGTCAAGAACTTGCCATCTTGAAGCCTGAATTATCTGTTTTGACCACATTGAACTCACCACCTTTGAATAATCATGATAAAGTAGATTGATAAAAGAAATTAGCAATACTATCACCCTTCTGGATAATATGTCCTCTAGCCTTTACGCTATTTTATAAAAGCACAAACCACCAGTGACTGGATCTATGGTGACCAATACACAGGAAACCAACTAACTGAAGTAGACCCAGAAACCATTCAATGAGAGAGGCAGACAGGTTAGAATAGACAGCGCTGTTGAAGAAGATAATTAAGTGTGAAACCAGAGAGTTAAAGGTCTGTGGGAATGTTCATAATCTTTGACAAATTTAGTCATGTATATATCCTGAATCTTTTCACTCAACAAAACTTGAAATGTGGTATTAAACTGTGTACATTAAAGATGCTTTCCCCATCAAAATGCATTTAGAAGGGACAGCCATGGCTAATTCTAAGGCGGGAGTCTGCCTACCTAAATGGATAGGGCAATTGGATTTTTCAAATTGAATGATGAGGTAGGTTTTATGCTCCCATTCTAGGTCAAAGACCAATAGGCATGATGCCAAGTGAAGTGCTGAGGTTGGCAAACTAAGCACACAAAAATAGCTGGCATTTTAGTTTCAGGAATTCAGTCTCTTGTGTAATCTGGTTATAAGATCTTCCTTGGCAGGTGAAAGTTTTATCTCCAGTCACCATTATTCAGCAAATTTTATGAATTCTTTTTACTAGGGCTGGCTTCTGGAAGAAAAGCGAGGAATTAAAATGGTAGTCTTTCTAACACTGCCTGCCCCCAGGGGTTCTTTCCAGAAACTCCAATCAAGTGGGACTAAACTCTTGGGCTTCAGTAAATCAACTTGGCAGCTATGCCAGCTAATTGCATTGTAGAGCAAGGGTGAAGGAGGTGGGCCTCATAATTGATCCCACATATCCCACAGCCACCTTTCTGGCAGCTGTAAGAGGAGGACATCTAGTCAATACATATTTACAGTCTCTTCATTCCACCTGCTTGAGAAAATCAAAGCAGGTGTAGAAATCAGGCCTGTTAATAGACAAATCTTGATATCCGTGAAGCCTAAGATTCACAGTGAGGCTCAAGATTCCATCTCTGATTTGAAGCTGTCAGTCACAGTGGAAAAAACTACCAGAATACTAAAATCCAGGCTTATCTGTCATAATGCATCAAGAAATACTTCTGTCATTGTCAGCTCCTCATAAGAGTACAACATAAATATTAGGATGCTTTTAGAGTGGCAGAAGAAGCACATATCACAGGACTCTAGGTTCCGTCTCCTGTTCTGCCTCAACAGTCTTGTACAGCCATGAGAATATCTTCGTGCATTGGTTTGATAAAGTGATAAGTCCTGAATAGATGATGACCAAGATTTCTGACCATTAGTCTTCAAAGACTCCCGTCTTGCTGGGATTGGTTTTGTAATTTGTGATCTTCTTTCCATGTTGCCACTATCAAGTCATCATCAGCTTTTGTTTACATAGCTGAAATAACTTTCTAATTGCCTGGAGTGCATTCGTAATTATAGTCAACCCTCAATATTCCAGACTTTACACAAAGTCTTGCACAACCATTGTCTGCAGGGAAAATTTCATTGCTCTTCGGTTTCAGGTTCAAAAGCTTTGTTGTTAGAGTGAGAGGCTCTCAGTGGGCTGCAGTTTATAGTGACTATGTAGAATGGAACCAAACCCTGCCCTGCCCTGCACTGTGCTAATGGTTGCTGCTATCTTTGAAGCCACTAACACAGTCACTGAGTCAAGCCATCTCATTGAGGGTCTCCATTTTTTTTTCATAGACGTTCAGAAGGCTTAACATCCTCTAACACCTCATCTAGAAGCTTCAGCATAATCTGGATGCTACTCAAAATTGAAATCTCATTTTTCTTCACATTCCTGTCTGGCTCTTCCTTCAAGTATACAGCCATCTTTCTCTGGTCAGACCCTCCTACAATCACCAGGAGCCCCATAAATCATATCATAACTCTGACTCTCATTTCTTCCTCCAGCTCCCACCTCAAGCACCACTACTTTCTGGATACATTATTCTGATCCACCAATGACATTTTTTTCTTGACTTCTTGCTTTAGTTGTTGTTATTGTGTGTTGGGTTGTGTTGCCCTATGTGGTAGTCATGTACTCGTGAGTCAATTTTATGATTGGGAATGTAGGGGTGGAGCCTAGCCTATCAATCTGGAGATAGCCAAGGAGACCTCTGTGTGGGCATGGGTTTCTCTGAGAATTCTGGGAAGTCTTGTGATATTTCCCTAGTGGAGATGAGAGACCATCTCCCCAGTTGTTGAGAGACATTCTACCAACAAGGCAAGCTGGCAGCATGCAGGAACTGGAGGAGCCGGAGGAGAAGCCACACAAGCTTACCCTCATGGAACCAGACCACTGAAGCTGGAAAAGTCACAAAGAAACCCCTGCCAGCACTGAGATGCTTCTACCGCCAATGGATACTGCTTATGGGCCCTGAGTCCTGGAAAGGAGGAGGCATGAGGGGAGCCCTGCCAAAGTTGGGATGCTTCTACTGCCATTGGACACACAAGACTCTGCACCCATTCGTCAGTGATTGTTCTGGTGTCATTGCACATGCTTCATGAGTTGAAAGAGACTTAATAGACTGGTTTCAGACATAGGGGCTAATATTGGACTTATGACGTTGGACTGGGATGGGATGCTTTCTCAATGTCTTGTATATAAACCTTTCCCTTATAGCCATATGCATGCTTGTGAATTTGTTTCTCTAGTCTACCCGGACTAACACACCCTATCTAGCCTCTTCCAACTCATACAAATGCGATATGACAGAACACAATTACCCCCAAGCTCTCCAAGATTGTAATCATTATAAGAGCTGATCTTTGAGGCTTTGGGCTGGGTTTGAACCTCAGAGCTTCCATGTAGTTGTTGGCCACTTCACTCATATGTCACGAATGATCTAGTCTCCCTGATACGCCCTGACATCAAGTTACTAGCAAGGCACAGTGACCCTGAAGGACAGGGTAGAACTGCCCCTCTGAGTTTCTGAGACTGTCACTTTTGATGAGAATAGAAAGTCCAATCATGTAATTTTCCTATAGTTCCCCTTAGAGCATTTGCCACAATTTCAGTGGAATATATTTGATAAGCCTGTTTTGTTAACTATTTGTCTCCTTGGAAAGGCTGTTTGTCTTGATAACTTCAGTATAGCTCAGGTCTAACACAAAGACTGGTACTGAGGGAATGGTGTAGGGGGTCACAGCTGGCCTCTTTTAGCTAGACAAAGGGGGAGAGTCCAATGCCACATCTTCTCAATGATGATTTTGAGGAAGCCGAAGTCAGACATTCCTCCACCCTTCAGCTTTCTTTCATTTATTCTGACCCCAGTCATCCCTCCCCAGGCACTCATTCTACTTCTCTGCTAGGTTTGTTAATCTTACAATTCACTGACAATATTCCAGTATTCATAGCGATGCGGGCTCACTAGGGGAGGTTAGTAGGCTACCACAAGTCAGGATCAGAAAACATGAAGGGTACAGTCTACAGTTCAACGATGCCAGCAGGCATGTCTTACACTGATCCTTAGCCTGTCAAGGACAAAGCCCCTTGTCCTCTGCCCTGCTGGAGCAAGTGTTGCATAGCTTTAATGAAATATCCCTAATAAAAAAATACATTATTAGTGAAATCTAATTCTAGTAGCCTATTTCATATCTCCTTATTTTTCAAATTTTATCTCTCAGCCCTGGATAAAGAAAAATAAACATGTTAGCTGCCAAGGAATATGGTTTAAATTGCTGACTGTACTAAAGTCCTTTAGATTTGAAAGAATGATCTGTCACAAATAGTCTCAATATACATTACTCACTGTGAACATATAAGGCACATTTGATACACAGCCTGTGGAATATATCTCTGTTTAACTAGTATCTGTATATGGCATGTGTGGCAGTCCTGTGCTTATGTTAATTTTATAATTGAAATGTATGGGTGGAGTCTGGCCTGTTAAACTGGAGATAGCCATTGAGTAGCCGATGAGGCCTCTATGTGGGCATGGCTTTCACCTGAGACTCCAGGGAAATCTCGCGGTATTTCCCTCATGAAGATGAGAAGCTATCTTCCCGAGTTGTTGGGAATTAGTTTCAGAGATGATTAACCATAGGCAACACAAAATGGTGGCGGCTGGGAGGCTGGCATAGCCGGTGGAGAGACCACACAACTTTGCCCTGATGAAGACAGACCTCTGAGGCTGGAGTGGCATGCTGTTGATGGACCTGAGCCCTGGAAGTGAGGAGCCATGGGGAGACCCCTGCCAGCGCCAGAATTCTGCACCCACTGACCTGTGACTTCCTGAGTCAGAAGCAGACCTTATGGACTGATTTTGGGCATATGGGTTATTATTAGACTTATGACTTTGCACTGGACTGGATTGGGATGCCTTCTGAGGGTCACATTTCTTTTGTATATAAGCCCTTTCCTTATACCTATATGTGTGTCTCTGAAATTTGTTCCTCTAGTCTATCCAGACTAACACAACATGCTTTCAGCTAACTACTATTGGAAAGTGAGGAATGGAAATATAATTCCTGCCAATCAAATGTATTCATCTGGATCACTAATTATTAGTCTCAAATAGTCCTCTTGTAATAAACCTCAGTGACAGACTATATATATATATACATATGTATACACACATACATATATATGCCAACTAACTAACCCGTATAGAAATGAAGCAAAAGGAAACATTTGCATAAGAGTCTAAAGGAATCTTTATGGGTTTTCAAAAACAAATGTATGTGATTTAGCAGCCCTAAATCACACATAGTCGTTACATTTTAGACTGATAACTGCAAGGTCAGCGGTTTGAAAGCACCAGCAGTTTCTTGGGCAAAGGACAGGTCTTTCAACTCCCATAAAGAGTTCCAGTCTTGGAAACTGATGGGCAGTTCTTCCCTGTCGTATAGGGTTGATATGGGTTGGCATTGACTCAATGGTGCTAAGGATTGTTGTTATATGCACATACCAAGTGAGATCAAATAAGCTGGTTCTCTTTAAATTTAAACAAAATAAAATAAGTCATATGTATTACAAAACAAAGCAAATAAACAAAAACTCACTGCTGTGTCATCAATTCCAAACAATAGCTCCCCTACATAAGGTTTGCTTGGCTGTGAGTATTTGTAGGAGTAGACACCCTTCTGCAAAAGTCCTTATAAAGTTGAAAGCATTTTTCCTGAAGTTCTGAAGTCCCATCTACTTATAACTACATCTTCCTCTATGTCTATAAGTATTTACATACATATATGAATATATACAAGCAGTCCTTTGATGGCTAATAATTTCCAGTCTTTCAAGTCAAATTTGTAAGAACACTGGAACACTTTGTTTTAGCTCCCATGTAACATCAGTTAATCAAATATTTATCTTGGCAAATAATATAAGGGTTGTATTGCTATGCATGAAATATTAAAGAAATGCCTCCAGGTTTATTAAAACATATGTAACATAACACTGAAGCAATAATAATAGCATTCTGAGATCCATGATAGTATCCAAAATAGTATCCATGCGTTATTATGAACCATGATATGTACCTTGAATCTGCAATATAACAGGCTCTACTGGAGTTGCATTGTAACTATGGAGTGTACATAAGTTGGACACTCAAAACTTAAGGACTCCTGCATCTATAGTAGCCCTGCAGACTTATTTCATTTGACAGCATACATTTGGAAAAGTTAGGCAATATAGTAAACAGTGGTGTTGCTATGGATTGCCTTTCTGGGTAGTGGATAGTCTTTTTTGCCAAGGTCTTGCAATGCCTATCAAATGACAGGGTAGGGATACACAAAACAGGTGCCTGTGGCCCACCAATGGGATTGGATTGATTGTTCATGATGCAAACAAGATGGTTGTCCCATTTGAGAGTAGGGTTCTATAAAGAATGTCTATGGAATCCGAGCAAAGAGATTGGTTAGTTTTGCTATTCCTGTAGGCTGAGTGTGCTAGCCATCGGACTGTTGATTGCAAGATTAGCAATTTGAAACCACCAGCTTTTCTGTGGAAGACACATGAGGCTTTCTATTCCCATAAAGATTTACAGTCGAAGCGATCCCCAGGGGCAGTTCTATTCTATCCAGTGGAATTGACTTCATGACATTGAGTGCAAGCAAAGAGGCTGAAAATGAGCCACCCTAGAGAGTGGAAGGGAGGACGTTCTTACACTCAAAAATGAAGGATAATGAAGGAAAAGGAGTAAAGTATGACCTTTGGTTCCAGGAACCTCAAAGACTCGGGAGATGCATAGAGAAAGAGGGCTTTAACATCAGTGATGGCAGGAGTAGCAGAGGAACCCAGGTCACAAAACAAGAAGACCAGCAGCAGACTGTGCAATGAGCTAGTGGGCTGGACCAGGGACAGGCAAACTGGGGCTCTCAAGTCACTTGTGGACCTTTTGGTATGCACCTGTGCTCTGAAGTAACACTGACAAATTTAAAGTCTAGTATTCAGATAACGGTGATTTCATTTGTATACAAAAATCTATCTGTGGCTTTTAAAGAACTTTTAAATTATTGTGAGGGACAGGATTTGCTATTCTCTCTCAAAAGTTTCCTCGACTCCTGGACTGGACAAGGTCATGAGTTTCCCAGCCCATGGAGTGAGAGAATTGGATGCCTTCAAATAGGAGACTTGCTGGCTGAGTGGCACATCTCCAAGGTCTTGTCAGAAGAACTAAGCTTGCCGAACCATGGAGCTAGAGAAACAAGTGCCTTTGACTCCAGGCTTCATCATGGAACAGGATCTTCTGGCCACTTCTGCAGAGCTAACAGCATTGTAGAATGTGTCCAATCAGGGGAGGGGCCAACTCAAGAGAACAAAACAGAGAACTGTCTGTGGGCACAGCGGAATTAAGACTGTTCCAACCGAAGAACTGTTTCTATTCATATTACTTTCCTAGTAATTCTTATATTATGAATATGGTCTGTCAATCCAGCATGCCCATGGCAGAGAAGGCGTAAATGCAATAGTTAAATGGCCGGGCCTAGAGTAAGTGCAAGGGTTGGAAAGGAAGCATGTTTGGCCTGAGTTTCGTAGAAACCAGCTTTAGGCTGATGTTGAGATGAGTGTCCCCCCCATCCCACCCTCTTTGAAGTCAGAGGAGGTCAGACACTGCCTCCACACAATATTTATATCAACATAATCAAGATGAATCATAAGAGTAAATAAGGAACAGATGGATGCCAAAGGTCAGCACAGCAAGCTCACAATAAGACTTAAGAGATGGATGAATAAAAAGAACCAATTTTTAATTGAGTTATTCATCCAACCAATACATTCAACTGAAGGTGGTTGTCATTGTTTTCATTTGCTGTTCTTGAAAATCTAATCAACTATGAGGTCACTCATATAGATTTCTTTTAACAAGCAAACTCATATTTGCCTCAAAAATTGACTAAAGATGGTTTATAATATTTCAAATGTTTTACCAGGCATCGTGGCATGGATCAGTGGTACCAGCTACATGGGAGGCTGAGGCTGGGGGTTTGCTTGATTCCAGGAGCTCTGGGCTACAGCATGCTATGCTGATTGGGTGTCCGCATTAAGTTCAGCATCAATATGGTGACCTCTACGAAGCGGGGGACCACCAGGTTGCCTAAGGAGGTGTGAACCTACCCAGGTCAGAATATTTCAAATATTTCTAGCTATTCATGTTAAACTCAAATGTGATTTAAGTAATAGTGGACCTGAGATGTAGTCAATTCATAAGGCCTTTCAGCGATACACTAAAATTCTGGTCTCCATCTCTGGGGCTATAATCTCATTCTAGAGGGTGTTCTTGACTATACTAGTGGACAGGATTAGAGTAACATTCTATCCCTACTTTAGTAAAAGTCACACTCTTTGTTTCCTTGGGCGCATCTTTAGACTCTACTAGAGGATGGAACTTAAAACACCATCCTGTGTTTTCTTGGGAGTTTGACCTAAAAGATAAAATCACTTGTCCATCAATGTCATTCCATATGTGTAAGAGTCATATGGAACACATTCAGAGCTCCCAGGACCATTTGGAAGAGCATGCCCAGGACCACTGATGCCAAAGGTACCTGCATTTTGGGTCCCGAGACTCAGAGGAGCAGAGCAAATCCCATTGGGTACCATCTTCTCATCTGGCCTTAGACTAAGGGACCCTGAGACAGAGTAACAGTGACAGACAGGTTCTCAAACAATGATTACACCTTTTCTGTTTGCTGATCCTGACTTATGGTCATCTCTTAACTTCCATAATAGAACCCTAAAATTGTGAGTTCTGTATGGACGTTGCAAAAATGATCAAACCCTATATAGAAGTAGAGTGCAGTGGGAGGAACAGTTGGTGTCAAAATAGAGGTAGGAGGACAGAGTGCAGGGGCATGTCTGGTGCCAGCTCTGTGGCAAAAGGGAAGTCAGAAAAGATCAGATATTGCAGACCAATTAATTAAATTAAAATGCAGTGTGTAGGGCTGAGCCTCAGTGGCATAGTGGTTGAGTGTGGGACTGCGGCCAACTGGCTTGGCAGTTCAAATCCCGCAGCAGCTCTCCAGGAGCAAGGCTGGCCTCTCTCTCCCACCAGAGGGCAGTGATGCCTAAAATAAATAAATAAGTAAATAGATAGATAGATATAGATAGGTACATAGATATAAACTGCAGTGTGTGTGCAAATTCTAGAGGGTCTGATGAAATGGAAATGTATATTATTAAGAATTACATTATAGTAATTCATATCCAAGACAGTATTTTAGGAATCATGCTGATTAAAACTTCAATAAAAACAAATACTGCATAAATGAAACCATATGAGATAAGTTACAAAGACATCAGTCAGAATTCATTTGAAGAGAGAAAACACATTCAGTGTCCTGCTGTCCTTGGGAATGCACTGGGACCGTCTTTGGTAAACAAGCCAATCCTTGACCCTGGGACATAGTTTCCCCCACTTAGACTTCCTGCTCAGGTGGTCAGTAATGCTACAAGGGGCGACTTGAGCTTCATGCACTTTTCTCTGAACTGCATATGAAATGGCAGGCATTAAAGACTTGGACTTGTTGTGAACAACTTCTTTTCTTAGATGATTGAGTTTCCTCAAAGTAAACAAAACTGCCATATTTTGAACTATTTATTTTTCAACTGTTTTCCCCAGAGGAGCGCATCTACCTTTGATTCAAATAAGTGGTGCTTTCTTTCTTTTTGCTTTTTTTTTTGAAGTGGTGCTTTCTTATTGACTCTCCATGTCTTCAGTTATCTTCTCATAGAAGTCAAGGTCAATTGAAGTAGAAAGCTAATGTTCTTGCAAATTTTAAGAATCTATTTTTTCTGTTTCTCAGCAGTTCTTTCCTTCCTCTCTTACTTTTATAAAAGTTGAACCTTATATTTTTCACGTAGTTCAGAAAGTTTTTGTTGGTTCCCATTAAAGCTTTTGAGTTTCACTTTGAAGCTGGGCATTTTACACTAGAAAGATTCCTATTCTGGCTGGATCCTTTAGAATTGGACGGCAAATGTATTGTGCATTTGATTTTCTTTACAAAACTTTAAAAAACAACTTTTTCTCTCCTGAGTTTTGAAAAAATGAAGTGGATAGTGTTAATCAGTTTCTTCTAATAGACTTACAGAGAATAACCTGTGTTTCCTTTTCTCTGATTCACACTTCCCGTCTAAACTTAATTCAACATCATCCATGCCATCTCGTTTGAAGAGAACAGCTACATTTTCTATCTTTAGCACATGCTCAGTCAGACATTAACTGGCTATATAATTGCTCATCTGTATGTTTAGTGTGCTGAGTTTTTCAATCTTTTGTTCTTTGGTTCTTTGGCCCCTGTACTCTCCTTCTATTCAGCACCTTCTTGGAGAAATACCTGGATACTTTTTCTGAAAGTGAACATTTCCCTGCAAACCATTATTTCCCTCTGATGTTGTTTTATATCCTCCTATGAGAGACCATTAAGATTTTCTTTTTTGCACCAGTCACTTGGAATTGAAATAATTTTCATGCTACTTTCAGTGACTGTTTCTGCCCTTTAGGACGTTCACAATGAGCCCTCATTTCTCCAGAAAGTGCAGTTCTAGAAGACTTCTCTGTTCTCTGTCAGGATGGCCTACTGTGTGCTCTATCTGACTGGTTTCCCTCTTCATTAAGTGCTTTCTAACATGGAGTATGTACATGGAAAGTATGTAAATAGTATTGGCTTCGATGGCTTCTGAAATATTCATCCTACCTATTTTACCATGCATTTAAACTGAGCAAATTGCTTGACTAGTGCTTTCCCCCTCAAAATACTTTAGGTTTTTACTGTAAAAACAGTCAAAGCAGCATGCACAAAGGTTTCCAAAGGAAACTGACATGTGTCTGCATTTGTCCTTGGGAAACACCATCAGGATAGGGCACAGCAGCGCCAAGACTAGCTGGAGCGCTGTGGTTTGGCTATTGAGAGACCTTCCATGGCTCAAAGTGCACCTTAGGTCACTAAGACTTTGGTCAGTGCCTTGTGGGCTACAACTGCCTGTGTGGACCCCAGAAGGTTTCACCCTAGAGCTGGGTTTCTCAACCTTTCTAATGCCACGACCATTTCATGCAATTCCTCATGTTGTGGTGACCCCCCAACCATAAAAGTATTGTCGCTGCTACTTCATATCTGTACCTTTGCTACTGTTATGAATCGTAATGTAAATATCTGATATGCTAGATGTTTTTTCATTGTTACAAATTGAACATAACTAAAGTATAGTGATGAATTACCAAAAAGATGTGACTATATTATGAAATATTATTTCTAGTGACAAATCAGTGGAATTTTACTTTGAAGCATGGAAATATGTGCTTTCCAATGGTCTTAGGCAATCCCTGTGCAAGGGTCATTCAAACTTCAAAGGGGCGATAGCCCACAGGTTGCAAACCACTGTGCATCTAGACCACAAAAGTGGCAAGGGAAGGGAAAGCCAAGTTTTATGAATGAGCACGCTGACTTTGCAATGTACAAGGAGAATTCATTATAATTAATGCTATACCATAGGCAAAGTGGAAGAGATAATTACAGTTGTGACTCATCTAGAAATGTAAGGGATTGAAACATCACCACATGTCAAGTTAAAGTGTGTGTGGTTTGTGTGTGTGTATGTGTGTGTTCTCCTGACTTAGAGGAGCTATTGAAAAAGTACCTGTATTTTTTTTGAGGGGGTGGTGAATTGACTTGGATTTGAAGCAAAACTTACTGAGTCAAACAGAGGTGTCCAAGTACAAACAATAAAAATGCATTCTCAGGTACATACACCCTTAAAAGATCATCCTGAAAATGTCTCTAAAATAAAGAAAGCATTGAGTATCTACTGGAGATGCTACCCGGTAGAAGAAAGATGTGCCAGTCTGCATTCATAACACATCATTGCTTTGAAGCCCTAAGAAGGATCTCTGTCCCATGGGTCCCTACAATTTGTCATCATCTTAGTAACCAAAGGCAGATGATTTAGGGGATGGGTAAAATTAAGAACAGAGTGTACAGCGTTTTAAATAGATAGGTCATTTTATTGCAATAATAGCAGCGAATACTAGGTGCTTGATGTAATTTTTCATTTATTCTCATGCTTCTTTCTTTACTATTATATAGCCTCATTATACTATTGTCTACCCACATTTGCAATGGGTACACTGAACCTTAGTGACTGGCTCAGTTATCCAGAACTGCAACAGAAATACCAAGAACCTATGGATTTCATAAAGTAATCATGTTTGATCACAGTTTATGAAATAAGACTTAGGTGTCATGTCTATAAGAAGATTTTTTTCTCGATTCTACCTTACAAATCTGATGAGAACAGGGATGGACACTGGTACAGACAGGAACTGGAAACATGGGGAATCCAAGACAGATGATCCCTTCAGGATCAGTGGTGAGAGTGGCGATACCAGAAGGGTGCAGCAAAGGTGGAGTAGAAAGGGGAAACCGATTACAAGTATCTACATTTAATGTCCTCTCCGGCATACGGACAATAGGGAAGTAGGTGAGGGGAGACATTGGACAGTGTACGATATGACAAAATAGTAATTTAGAAATTATCAGGGGTTTGAAGGAGGAGGAGTGGGGAGAGAGGCGGATATGAGGAGCTGACGCCAAGGTTTAAGTAGAAAGCAAATGTTTTGAGAATGATGATGGCAACAGAAGGACAAATGTGCTTTGTATATTATAAATGTATGTATTGACTGTGATAATAGTTATATGAGACCCCAATAAAATGATTTAAACAACAGAGGAAGGTTTTTTTCACCTGTGAACTCTAGGGGAAGGAAAATACTTGAATCTGTTCAACATCTGTGGATGCTTCTTAGAGATTACCGTAGTTATGGAATCGATTACCACCGGGGTCAAAGATATTTTCAGCACAGGGGACCTGGGTCCATAAGACTCACTCCACTTCCATCTTTTTATTCTGGGTGGTACTGGACTGTATGAGCTGTTCACTCACTTGTTTATACTTCAAAACAGATGAGCTCAATATATAACTTCCTCCAGTAAAACGCATCCTACCTCATTAGCACAATTGCCACTAATTCTACCTCATTAATATCATAAAGGTTAGGATTTAATCATGCCCCACACAAGCTGACACATATTGTGAGGGGGCATAAATAAAGCTGAACAGAGAAATAGAAACTTTCACCAGTTACACCATCAACATAGGTATAATTAATAAATATAATATTCACTTGGATTTAAGCTCCCATTGTAATTGGCACAGTAAATCTCTTCCTTTATGATTTTTAATCATAACATCAATATTAGAAAAAACTGTATGTAGCCTGGAGTCAAACATTGGTCTAATATTTTCTTTTTTTATTCTTTGTGCTTCTATGATAGTTCCCCAGAGCTGTGTTCCTTTACTAAAAGTGTAGGCACTCCTCTAAGACTTGCACACTTATGAACTCCCTATTTAATAGAGGAGAATATGAAGCACAGATAAATTTAATAATTTGTCCCTGATCACTGAGTTTTCAAGTAACAGTCAGAATTTGAATTCATGCTCACATTGATTCCAATAATGTGGTTGGGACAAGAGAGGAGTTTTTCTCTAGAAATCAGAATTGCATAGGAAAAAAAGTCATTCCCTTTCCACAAAATTTGAGAACTCTTCATATATTTATATCACATGCTGAATTACTTTGTATCTTGAATTTTCCATTGAGAAAAATAAATGCTTGATCTATTGACAGAAATATCTGACCAAGCCCCAGTGTATGCCTTCTTCCATAAAAAATACTTCTGATAACTCTTCTCCACATTAAAAATAGAAAGTAGAGTATCAACATGAATATGGAAAAGGAAACTGGAAAACACATTTAAATGTTAAGCAGATACACCACTGGGCTTCAAAAAGTTCATTTAAAAATCATTTCCCTTTAGTTCTGTTTTTCGTGAGCATTTTGACACCCATGTATAGCTTTCTATAGGCAAATAGGTGATCTTCTTTATTTTAAAATGCCTGGCTCTTTTGCAAATGCTCTAAAATTAGGATGTACTTACTAAAGCAAACCATACATTATCACAACTATGTAAAATAGCATGCAAGCTACAGTCAATTGATATGATCCTTTTAGCCATGATTTCTCATGTGATTTACTGTAATTCTGGAGTCTATATCTGGGACCATTATCTCCTTTTGGAAGGAATCCTCAGTTATGGGATTAAGATGGGGTTTAAGTTCTGACCTTAGTAGAGAGTGTGAATCTAGTCACACTCTCTGTGTCCTTTGTGTCCAGCATCTCTATGATGATTTTAATAGACCATGGGAATGAAGAACCCAGTCTTAGTTTTCCTCAGGGAATGTGATCAGTTAAGAGACAAACCACACCTCCATCAACGTTATGTCTGAGCTTGTAAGCACTATCTGAGACTCTGAAAAATTGCAGCATTATTTAGAAAGAGATATCCAAACTATCTGTGTGAAGAGTTTAAAGCCATCTGAGACCAGTTGTGTCAGAGACTGTGGCCTGGAGACTTACCTTCTTCTCATCTGGTAGGACTATAGAACTTGGGATGAGTGGCAGGTAGGATGTCTTGCTGGATAATGGAGGAAGAGGCCAAAGAGCCAACTGGAGGAGGAGAGGTGTTGCTGGGGACCGATGACTCTATGTACCCTCACAGCTTGCTGATCCTGACTTGTGATAACCTGTTCACTGCCCTCATAAATTCTTTAATTGTGAGGCTTGTCTGTGACTTCTGTGTGACCATGACAAAGCCAGTTCAAACCCAGCAGAGGCCAGAGGGCCATGGGAAGGAGGGTTGTTGTCAGGACAGCTAAAGGAAAGACAAGTTTGATTTCCACCTCATGGTAATTGAGAAGCTTTCATTGTTGATGACCTCACAGAAATTCTGAAAAGAAAATTAACAGAATGTTATAATATTTACTTCTGGGTGGGGAGTCTATGTCTAGAAATGAATTTTAATTTTTACTCAATTGCTCAATTTTTTTCATAATTAGAATTTCTTCCTTGTGTAATGGAAAACCCTCAGTTCAATAAATATAATTGCAACCTTTCATGAGACAGATGCATGCACATCAAGTTATTTTCTGGTGAAATGGACTTCACATATGCTATTTATTCATACATTTAGAAACTCTCAGAGTTCAGTGTCATAGGCAGCCTTCAAGGTTGGTTCCCTGCTGTTGACCAAGACAGACTGCAAGAGTCACTTATGAATCACACCTCCCATACCACTAGATAATACTATAAAACACTCGGGATGGGGCTGAGCCCCAGAGGTGTAATGGTTGTGCTGTGGCCCACTGGGATGGAGGTTCAATTCCAGCTCACAGGAGCAAAGACTGGGCCTCCTACTCCCACCACCAGAGGGCAGTGATGCCTAAAAAAAACATTTGGGATGCATTGTAATGAAAAATTATTTAAACAATTTTTGCACAAACAATACTTTTGAAAATTATCAAGACAGATCCACACCAAAATGAAGGAAAATAACCAGCTTACTGTTGGTGATCAATTTCAACCCCCAGCAGCCCTCTATAGAATTTCTTTATGAGAAGACAGGATATTATTATCTTTCTCATTAACACTGAGTAGGAGATTTGAATTCACAAACTGCCATTGTGACTCATAGTTCAACACTACCCAACACCAGGGCTTTTATGAAAGCAGATACTGAACTCTAAACACCTTTTAATTTAATAGATTTCATTTGATTTTTTTAAATTTAATCATTTTATTGGGAGTGCTTATAGATATTATAACCTTTAATTGTTCGGTACATCAAGTAGTATAGTGCAATTGCCATCACAGTTTCCAAACATATTCTTTCTTCTTAAACTCTTTGATCCACTTGATCCACTCCTCTTTATCCATGTCCTCCCTTCCCCTACCCCCCAGGAACCCTTATGATAAATTTTCCCAATGATAAATTTTTTGCCATATCTCATCCATAAATCCTTTCACATACAATACTGCTGATCGATCCTATTGAGTGAGCTTATACAGTGCTCAATATTCCCCATATCCACCCACCGCCACTCTATCTTCCCATATCTAAGCGACCCATTGCTTCTGTTACTGTTTCCGAAGGGTTATCTATCTTGACTTTAATATACTGAATGTTCTTAAATATGCAAATGAACAAGGGCTGAGCCCCGGTGACATAGTGGTTAAGTGCAAGACTGTGGCCCACTGGGTTGGTGGTTCAAATCCAGCAGCAGCTCTCCAGAAGCAAGACTAGGCCTCCCACTCCCACCAGAGGACAGTGATGCCCCCCCAAACGACAACAAAAAAAACCCAAATGAACAGACACAAATCTAATATATTTTTAATTAGACTAAAAGATTTTATACATCCCCCCAAAATATAGGAGGCACGTATGACTTATTTTGTTTACACAAGGGAGATTGCATGTACAACTGCACACTGTATGGCAGAAGTCAGACACACCTTCATCTCCCAACCTTTGCTACCCTATTTTGACACCAACCATCCCTTCCACAGCAGTCTACTTCTCTGCTGGTTTGAGTAATCTATTGTAATGACTATACAGAACAAAGTTCCTAAATTGATAAATGTCCAAGGAGCAGATCCCATTCTGCACAACAGTCTCCTCCCTATCAGCACTCAGCTTTACTTGCTATGTGTGCTAGAGCCCACTGGTGTATCTCTTGATTTCGGCAGCCCTCAGGGTACGTGGATGGTCTTTGATCTTGAAAGGGTATGTATGTCTCTTCTTTCTATTAGTCATGGTACTCTTAGTCATGCCCTTGTTTCCAAATGGCTCCTTCCCTTGGCATGGCAAAACTAACCAATGTCTGAGTGAGGTTCCTCCTGCCTGGTTGCATGCTTCCCTTCAGGCATTGGGTGGGGGTTACAAAGGCTAGAGGGAGAAGAGCTACAACTAGTCATTTCACTTCAACGCAAACTCTATCTCATGTGTTTTTCCTAAGTGGTTTACTCAACACTCAGTTACAAATAAATATAACTTTGTTTGAACATTTTTAGTTTAAAATTATTTATTGACAGTTTCTATGTTTGTGGCATAGCACTAAGGAAAAAAATTCTATAATTTCTTGGGGAGCAATGGTCTCATTTTTCTCATCCTAAATGTGAAAATCCACAAATGAAATGATTTTAAGGTTCTAAGTGCTCAATTTTTATTTATTAGGGACATTTCAAAAGGAATAGTTAGGTATCTGGTTGAAGAAAGTATGGAATATCTTGCTCATGTGCTAGTAACACCTTATCATGAGTAGTTTCTCTTTTGGATCACTGCTTCTTAACACAGAGTTAATGTCCTACATGATAGTTTTGCACAGCCTCAAAGTTAGTGAACACTTTGGCTTTAAATAAAAGTCTTGAGATGATGAGATATGTTTACTTTCAAAGGCAGTATAAATCCCTATACTGATTACATGCTCATGCTTAAGCAATTGATATAAGCTTGCTTATACTTGTTGTAAATGATCTCTTGTAATACATAGTCGATGAACCAGTCAATTTTGTTTTAATAAAATAATGTAGTAGTTAATGAGGTAAGATTTTGAGACTAGACTCTACATTAGGTATTGGTGATTCGTTTGGAAAATTATAACTTAAAGACAGAAGAGAAGAATCATTACTAAAAGAGATGGTCTAGTAGCTAGAATAAGAACAACTTCATTTGGTTAGGCAATCATTATTTCTGAGTGAATCATAATATGTCTTGGACAATGGGGACCCAGATTTCAGTGCCCAATGGAACTCAAAAATACCTACAAAACATATATGTCAGAGACATATTATAAATTCTTGTTATTTTCTCTTAATTCCATATGCCTGAAGCTGAAACTTGTTTATTAGCAAGAGACTATTGGTTACTCTGAGATTTCGTTGAAAAAAATTGTAGTTTTTTTTTTAAGAATGCCTGCAAGTAAGCCAAAGCAGGTATTATTTCAAAATTAGCAAGATTCCATCCACTATTGCTCAAAAACTCCCAAGCATATGAAAAATGCTTTTAAAAATCATCATTTGTGGGTTTCTTAACTGATTAGATAAATTCTTCCTCTAGTTCATAATTTTTGTTCTCATCACTACATTTACTTTTCAGATCTCAAGAACTTTCCAACTCACTGCATTGACTTGTATTTGGTGTTGCTCTATTGTACACCCTGAACATTCCACAAGACACCTTTTTCTCTATAATAATCTTTTTACACAGGTTATCAACTGTGACATCAACTCTCCCTTTCAATATGCAGCCAATATTTCTAACCTTAATCTCTTTGAGCCACTAAATAGAATTAGTTGCTCTGTTCCTCACAGTTTCCTGTGAGGTCAGACTTTGTGTACTCATTTTCTTTTCTACACATTTCTATTTCATCCAGAATTAGTCACAATCCTTTATTATGTCTCACATAATGGATGCCTATGGAAACACTTTCTAAAGTCCCCCTCAATGAGTCATGCCCTCACATACTTCGCTCCTTTTTGGTGAAGCAGAACCTGTACCTTGCTACTAGCCACTAGAAAATGAGAAATGTAATAAAGAAATCTCAGCATAACTCTAATCCATTATCTGAATGTCCTTCACAGCAGGCTAGAGAGACAGAGAATCTTCGGTCCTTTGAAAAGTCAGGCACCATACTGTGAGTGGACCTGTGAGTGAGACATATGACAAATGACCCTCTAGGTCACAGGGGTCTTCAAACTTTTTAAACTGGGGCCAGTTAAGTGGCCATTGGAGGATCGGACTATAGTTAAAACAAACAAACAAACACACTATGAACAAATTCACTTCGGGTCCAGGATGAATTGGCTGCTGAGCAGACACACAGCAGCGGCAAAAACACCCAGGGGGCAGATAAATGTCCTCAGCAGACCGCATGTGGCCTGGGTGCCTTAGTTTGTGGATGCCTGCTCTAGGACGACAACCAGCACAAACACTGAGTCCACAGACCTCAACTTTACAACTAAAAGGAACTGACTTCTGCCAGAAATCTCAGCAACGGACCCCTGGATTTCATGATGTGACACAAAGATCCAGAGAGGAGGACCCAATTAAGTCACGCCCTTACTCCAGACATACAGACACTGTGAAACAGATAATAAGTACATGTGGTCTTAAGCTACTAAATTTTTGGTATTATATTATGCTGCAGTAAGAAATTAGCACACCATTTTCTTATATCGGTCTGCTCTCTCTGGTCCTCTTTCTTCCTCTTGATTCGGTGACTTTTCACATGCTATTCCTCTGCACGGAGCACTTAGGCCCCTGGAACACTCTTTCTATTACTGGTTCCTTTTCAATTCAAGTCTTTTCACCTCATGATCCTTCACTAGACTTCCTCTATAACTGTGCAGTATATGGGTTGGAATTTAGACTCAATACCATATGCTTTCTCTACTCCTTATGACTTAGCCACATATACTTCTCTCTTATTCTATTCAAATAAAATTCCCTAAAATCTTTCCTTATCAGCTGTCTGAGCAGTGTCTACTTATATCTGAATAAGTCTTTAGTGTCCTGCCCACCCAAAGGATCAAGTGGAAAAGAGGTGATCCAAAGAGGTGGTCCTGCTTCATAGATGGTCTTCCTCAATTCCAGGTTTAAAACTAAATTTGTTACTTTTATTTCATTTGTTAAAGCTCCATTATTTTTACTTGTAGATACATCACCAGAATATATCTGACTTAAAAGCAAGAAAGTATATGTGTTTTATCAGCAATGACCATTCAGCAGTTAGCTTAGTACCAAGTAGGTACTTAATACATACTGGCCAAATGAATGGCTAAGAGACTTGGTCAGATCGTTCCAATTTGTAAAATCCAAAAGGATGTGTTTGTGTTGAAGCTGGGGTGGAGCGTACACAATGGCAGGTTCACATGGTTAGACTCAAGGTCAGCAGGACAAATCCCCCAGGCACTTCTTGGGAGAAAGATGAGACTTTCTACTCCCTTTAACAATTAATCTCAGAGATCCACAAGGACACCTCTACCCCTGGGATCTCTCAGAATCAGAATCAACTTGGAGACAGTCAGAGACTCTGGATATTGTACAAAGTTGAGACTAGAACCATAGTGGGGAGATGCATTTTTAATTTATTATTTGAGACATCAGTAGGAAGCAGACCATAATGATGTGTTGGATTTAGAGAACAAGTGAAATAAATATATTTAGGTACATAAGTGAATAGATAAGGATTACAGATAATCAATAATCAATATTATAAAATAATTATTAATGTTGATATGTTTAAAAATGTAGAAGGAATCAGGTAAGGAATTTTTCTGCTGCATAACTTTGGTTTCACTTACATCTAAAATAGAAACATAGAAATGACATTGCTATCTTGTTTTGTACTGGGATGTCTATGCACCTGTCTCTTCAAACACACAATGAAAGGCTCATAAAAATTGCTAGTGGTTAGAAGAGTGTTTTTTCAGGCACATGAGGGAATTGCAATACTATAACTTGGGTCAGAGAGACCTTAATCCTCAAAGAAATATATCCACTTTTTAATGGACATGAATCCAGAGAATAACTCATGCATTCGAAGTATGGTGGTGGCAAAGGGCATTGAAAGCACCCTGATGTAGACTTCCAGAATAACTAATAAATCTGTGGTGGAAGAAATCTAGCCAGAATTCTCCCTAGAAATGAGGATGGCAAGACTTCATCATGTGTACTTTAGACAGATTATCTGGAGAGACCAGACCCTGAGAAAGGATATCATTCATGATCATCAAGAAAGAGGAAGTCCCAATGAGATGAACTGGCAAGTGACTGCAACAATGGTCTGACACATACAACTGGGAAGACAGACCAAGAGGGGAAGTACGTCTTTTTTTCTCTTGTACAAAAAAATCACTAAACATAAAAAAAAACAATGATGACATCTAACAAGAACAGAACAATGCTTTGTACATCACCAGTGTCAACTGGGTATACCTAATTTTAAAATATTTAATGAATTTAAAATTCATTTTGAATTTTAGAATATTACATTATAATAGAAAAAGTTTCATATTGAAATTCAGGGCAGGATTTTTCAAAAAAAAGAGGATTTTATTAAAAAATAGTGCAGAATAAAGAGTTTGGTTTTGTATTGTTGCTGGCAGAATTTGCACTGACAATATTTCTGTACTCATCTGGTGTTCTTCTCTGCCCCAGTATTGAGCTTAACATCCTTATTTAGGGCTGAGGTCGCCTGTATTTTTATTTTACTAAAAATAGTGGAATATTCAAATCAGATAAAACTAGAAATGTATAAGGAACATATTAAGTTTAGGTGAAATGTAAAGCATGCATGACCATGTGGACAAACTTCCCCAAACTACAATTGAAACAAAGCCATTGTTGGGGTGAAACCATTTTGACCCCATGGGCATTCTAATTTAACTAAACTAGGCAGCAGACTGCTCGTCTGCTGGTGAGGAATAATCTCAGATAAGCATGAGCTCATAGTCAATAAAACCAAAGGATATGAGATGAAATATCACCATCCTTGTTTCCAAAGGACATTCTGGCTGGAATTCTCCCAAGACAACTTTGTTTTCCTGGTAGAGTATGGTACTATTACTCTTCTTCACCGGCAGCATCATTCAAACGTCGTGATACTTCTTTGAATTTATTTATTCTATGTCCAACTTTCATAGGCATATGATAACTGAAAGTACCTTAACTAGAGCCTGGAACACCCTACTCCTCAAAGTGATATCCCTGATCTTTGCCAATTTCTAGGCCTTTTGGGCAGAAGAGCTATTCAAAATAATTCCTAGATTAACTTCTTGACTGCTGTATCCATGAGCTTTGCTTGTGAATCCATGCAAGATGAAATTCTTGACAACATCCATAGTTTTTCTCTGCTCATCACAGTACTATCCATTGGTTCAGTTTTGAGTATTTTAGTTCTCTGTACATTGCATTGCAAACTATCCTGAAGGCTGCACTCCCAGCAAGTGCTTCAAGTTTTCCAGGAATTTGGCAAGAACAAGTGTGACATCTGCATATGAAAGGTAGCTAGTAAATCTTTCTCCAGTCTTGATGCCACATTCTTCATCAGACAATCCAGCTTCTCAGAAAATCACTCTGCACATACACTACGGTCTGTCTGTCTATTGTGTTTTGGTGGCTTGTGATGTAATGTTGGACACTTAAGTCACTGGCATTTTCCTGGCAAGTTTACCCCTGGTAAGCAGATTTCATGGGAGGTTATCTACTAGGGGTAAAAAAGTGTGGAGATCTGCTCCAAAAAAATTAGGATATAAAAACCTAGAGATCATAAAACGTATCCAGCTTGCTTATTTTGCAACCTTTTTCCGGGGCTCAATCTCTAGGGAACAATATAGTGTTTAATAAAATAGAAAAGGCCCTCCCGATCATGGAGCCACTCAGAGAATTGAATTGGCACAGTAATGGCAATGATGTACTCAGCGAGGCTAGCAATTGTGAGGATAACCTGACACTTTATTCTCTTGTACATAAAGTCACCCTCAATGGAAGAACGTTTGAGGGGAGCTTGCAATAAGCATTTGTTTATCTGATCTATATGGCATATATATGTATCATCCTTAGTGTTATATACTTATCTGTTTAGACAACTGTATGTGAGAATGAAAGTTGATGCAGAAAGCTTTTCTCTTACAAGGAGAAAGCTTTGGATGCTTCAGTACAGGCAGTCTTTTCTAAAAATCTTGCTCACTGCAATTTCATGATTGTGCTACAAAACTGGATCATATAAATTACTTGGTAAGCTTCCTCTTTTGTGCATTAAAATGTGTTTAAGAATTAGAACTTTAATGCCATCTTGATTTCAACCATTTGGTTGTTATTTAAATGCAGCAGGCATAAAAGCCATGAAACTAGTCAAAGAAAGCTTGGATTAAGTGGGCCTAACTACCTTCTGTCTTTTAAAAATAAACACTGCATTCAGTATTGTCAAATGATCTTTTGACTCTGAAACAATACTAGGTAAATATGTTTTATGATGAACTTCAATGAAGGAATCTCTGATTCCTGGTGTCAACTTTAAGAAGTCTACAGTGAATGAAAAATCACAGAGAAAGTGACGCCTTTCACAAGGTCACTCTCCTGCTTATGCAGGTTGCCTGGCAGCAGATCAGTACGTCATGACAGCGTTGTGCTGGGAGGCTCTGGATGTGTGAGTGGTAACGCAGCCCTGTTTGCAGAGTCAATAATGAGACTAATACCGAGTGTGGAAATCCACTAACAAGATCCACCTGAAAAGAAGATTATGTTCCACCCAAAAATATCTGATCATGTCATTAGTAAGAAGTTTAATGGACCCCTGACAGCTTACCCTGTAAACAGACAACTGTCAGTCATTTATGGAAAGAATGAAAGTAGGTGAAAGTCAGTGTTTGACAAGGGCATGCAACACCCCGCCACCCCCCCCAAAAAAAACCCAACATCTTTTAAATGTTAAATATGTCTATCTAAGAATTCCAGTTAGTCCTTAAGTATTTCCTGCAGCAAATATATATTTCTTTTATTTCCATGTATTTCTTAGTTGATGGACAATGGTGTTAAACTTGTAATCCATTATGTTGTCTTCTATAACAATTGATACTCTCTAAATACATTATTTAGTGCATATTATTTGCAAAGTGTAGCAAAGCTTTATAGCTACCAGTCAACTAAAGATTTTATACCAAGAAATATTTCTCTAAATCAATGTTTGCTCTCAGGATGGGGTGCTCCATTATGTAGCAAACTCCCACAAGGCTGTGCTGAAATGTCAGACATCTATTGGGGTTAATGTTGCTTTCCATAATTACATTGTTTATTGTAGCTGTTGCCCTGCATTGTATATTACAATAGGGAATAGGGTGGAGAGAATATAAGTTAAAGACAAGTTTCTGATGTGGGGTGACTCTTGTCAATCTTTGAATGGTTCACAAAACAAATCCTTTCAAACTCACTGCCATTGAGTCAGGCTAACTCAGAGTGAACCTATAAGACAGGATAGAACTTGCCATTGAGTTTTCCACACTGTCTTTTCTCAAGTAGAAAACACTATCTCATTCCTTTGGGCAAATGCTTGCAGCAAGCAGTTTTGAATCATTGACCTCTCTTATCACAGAGCAACCTCTGTGTAACCAGGGGTCCTCACAGGACAGACATAGCCTTAGAAACAGAAATAATCAACAAGACATAATTGAGCAAGAACAATGGCTATTAGAATGAAAAATATATTTTATGTTACGTATGTTCTGACTACAATGGGAAAAGTTAATTCCTCTATTTTTCAAAATCTAGTCAAAACTTACTCATTTTTCAAAAGTAGAGAGAATCCTGATCAGCCCTAGGTGACCTGGGAATAGGGAAGTGTAGGCTTTGATATGGAAGAGACGGTCTGGGGAAGCTACATCCTGCCTGTTGCAATCCTCGATAATTGGGAAAAGGGCTTTTGACCTTCAGTCTATCATTTCACCAATGACATGGTCCTTGTTTCTGCATTCATAGTCCCTTCAAACTAAAGAAGCTCTGCTTGCAGCATTCACTGTCTTAGAGTATTTAGGGCCAGAAGACGAGGCATGGTCCTGCAACCTCCTCTTTGCTTTACTTGCCTATTCATATTTTGATGTCCAAAGGTGATTAACAGTACATTTCTGTAGGCAACCAATTGTTAGGTCAGTTTCACATTTTAAGTGAGTGATCCAAAAAATATTGTTACAAACCCAGAGAAACATTTGAAATAATATATCAAAATGTCAAGCTATTGTTTCCTAACATATCCTCCATCTAGATCTATATCTTTCTGAAGGTGGCGTCTCCGTCTCTCTAACTTTTCCATGCAGGATTCCTGATGACACTTTTGGCATTCTCGGAGAAGTCAAATCGTGTTCTTTTGAAATGTTCTTTGTATATTGGGAATAAAAACACTCTGACAAGACCTGACTGTCGGGTGAACGAAGCAAGTTTCCCAATGAAATTCTTATGCCAGCCTTTGATTCCTTAGATGAATGAGCTAGTACATTCCTTGTGTGGAAAAATAACTCCTAAGCACATGATCCTGGTATTTTTCTCACCCTTGCAGTTTTCAGTAACTCCCAAGAAGCTCTCATGATGGTCTGTGTCCGTAAGAAAAGCTACTAAGCTTATCCATTGGAGACAGGGTATTTCGTCATCATAACCTCTGAGCTGCCTTCTCTATCTTGAGTATGACCAGCCTATGTGGTATATTGGTTATGCATGGGACAGCTAAGCTCAAAGTCAGCAGTTAGAAACCACTAGCCTCTCTGCTGGAGAAAGACGGGACTTTCAATTTTCATAAAGACAGTTCTACTCTGTTCCATCAGGTGGCTCTGAGTCAGAATTGACTTTTTTTGACAGTGTATCACCTCAGTTTCTCCTGTTTGATTGCACTTTTTTTAAAGCACCCTAACAAAATTCAGACAAGTATATTACTTAGAGACATGTATAAATATGTTTTGCTTGAAATAAGTTCCAGGTATATAAACTGAGACCCTAGAAATAAGTTTTACTTATCCATCTATAAATGCGTTAATACTGATTGCAATGATAGTAACTAAAAAGTAATGAGTTGGAAAACACAAAAGATTGTCAGATAAGTTATTTACATTTTTGGCAATGGAATATCATTTGTCCATGAAGAAATAAAAAATTCTCAAATGCAGCATGGAAAAACCTTGACAACACATGGGGTAAATAATTCACACACAAAATGACAATAGAAATAGATCCAACTGATAAAAAACAACCAGAATAGGCAAATATATAACGCATATTCATTTCCAGGGCATTTATGGAGTGGGAAAAGCAGAGTTATTACTAAATTTTAACTGAGTTTCTTTTAAGTGGTTCCAGTGATGCTGTCAGATTAGCAAAACTATCTTGCTTATTTTGGACAATTCACCAAGAAAAATCAATCATTAGAAAAGGACACTCCTAAATATCAACAAATAGACCTTGAACTATTTATAGGTTTTTCTCTCTTTTTTTGTCATTGTTTTTGTTGTTGTTGTCTTCTTTTCTTTCATTGCTTTGTTTGGCTCTGTCTTGTTTTATTTTGTTTTTAATCATTTTATTGGGGACTCACACAAATCTTATCACAATCGGTACCTACCTATATGCAAACAATATTTGTACATTTGTTGCTGTCATCATTATCAAAACATTTCCTTTCTGCTTAAGCCCTTGGCATCAACTCCTCATATTTCCCCTCCCTCCCTCCCACCCCCTCTCATAAACACTTGATCATTTATAAATTATTATTTTGTCATATTGTACACTGTCTGATGTCTCTCTTCACCCACTTCATTGTTGTCTGTACCACAGGGAGGAGGTTTTATGTAGGTCCTTGTAATCGGTTTCCCTTTGGCTCCACCTTCCTGGTGTTGCCACTCTCACCACTGTTCCTGAAGGAATAATCTATCCTGAACGTCCCACGTTTCAGATTCCTATCTGCACCAGTGTATATCCCCTAGTCTGGCCAGATTTGTAAGATAGAATTGGGATCATGATAGTGTGGGGGGGGAGGGGAGGAAACATTTAAGAGCTAGAGGAAAGTTGCATATTTCATTGTTATACCTTGACTGGCTCATCTCCTCCCTGCAACCCTTCTGTAAGGGGATGTTGCACCACCTACTAATGGACTTTGGGTTCCCGATCTGTACTCCCTTTCATTTATAATGATATAATTTTATCATTTATAACGATATAATGATATAATTTTTGATGCTTGATCCCTTTGACACCTGTGGTCATACAGGCTGGTGTGCTTCTTCCATGTGGGTTTTTCGTGCTTCTAAGCTAGATAGCTGCTTGTTTACCTTCTGTGGTGGTCAGGTACTTGATGTCAAATTTGATGATTGGGTCGAAGGGTTGGAGTCTAGCCTGTTAATCTGGAGATCACCAATGAGGCTTCTGTGTGGGTATGGTTTCTCCTGAGAATTCTGGAAAGTCTCACGGTATTTCCCAATTAGAGAAGAGAAACTTGGATTATTAGTCTCTTGGAGTCAGTCTACCAAAAAGACAAGATGGTGGCATGTTGATAGATCCTAAGTCTTGGAACATGGAGGAGCTGGAGGAGGGCCGGAGAAGCCACATAGAGACACCTGCCAGTGCTCAGATGTTCAGGAGACTACAAGGAGACCCCTGCAAGTACTAAGATGTTTCTACTGCCACTGGACACACAAGACTCTGCACCCGCTCACCTGTGATTGTCCTGGTGTCATCTCACGTGCTTCATAAGTCAGAAGGAGACTTTATAGACTGGTATCAGACATATGGGCTAATATCGGACTTATGACTTTGGACTGGACTGGATTGGGACACTTTCTCAATGTTCCATTCCTTTTGGATATAAACCTTTCCCTTATATCCATATGCAAGTTTATGAATTTGTTTCTCTAGCCTACCCAGACTAACACACCTTCAAACATTTAAGACCCCAGATGCTATATCTTTTTATAGCTGGGCACCATCATCTTCCTTCACCTGTTTTGCTTATGTACACATTTTTCTTCAGCGTTGATATCTGTAAGGTGGGCACACAATATGGATTTGAATGGGAACAAATGTTCTATTCAGATGGGAGGGAACAATTAAAAAATTATTTTGGAAAGAGTATAATGATCTTAATTTTAAAAGAAATGTCCTCCTGTATATCCCAAAGTTTCCATAATAAACAAATAAATAAGTATATCTACATTAAGGACTCCTGGTGGCATAGTGGCCTATGATTTGGGCTGCTAACTTCAAGGCCATCAATTCGAATTCACCATCCTCTCTGGAGGAAAAATATGAGGCTGTCTGCTCCCATTAAATTTGAATCCTCAGAAATGGCATCACTATGAAAAATTGACTTGGTGGCATGGGATAGATACCATTGAAATGGAGCCTTTGCTGCATGAAACCTCTTAGCCAATGCCTCCATGTTGGGTGAGAATATTTAATCTACTTTCTTTTCAGTGATTTTTTTAAAAAATTAAAAGTATAAAAAAAATTAAAAGTATAACTGAGATGTGGAATCAACAAAACCAAACCCACTGTCTTCAGGTCAATTCTAACTCATTGTAACCCGGTCAAGCAGAGCATGGGTGACCTTTTGGGTTTCCAAAAGAACAAATCGCATCTTGAGAGATGTGAAACAATCTTATTGTATATGAACGTATCATGGCTAAATTATTATGGATAAAAGAGTAGTTTGAAAATTCTTAAACATCTATGAAAATTCAGAAATATAAATGCTAATGAATCCTATTAAACTATAGAGAAAACGACAAGCACAATCCAATTTCAGCCTTTTAAGCTTTTATTGCTCATATGAAAACCATACCCGCGTTTCCCCACCCCCCCTCCCCCGGACCTTGCCTTGTTTTTATCAATGGGTATCAATCATTGTAGTTTGAACAATGATAATTCAATAATCCCACAAATCCAATTAATTTAAATGAATTAAATTTCTTCATTCAGACAGTGTTACAGAGAACTTCTGTGGAGATTAAATCTCATTACAGGTAAAATATTTTTTTCATTTGTTTTGAAAGAGAAATTTAAATACCTTAAGGCTAGTATGACTAGTGACTATATCAATAACCACTAAATTGAGCCAAACAGTTATTATTATTATATTTTTATAATTTGTTCAGTTTCTATACATGGTGTGGCAGTCACCTAATCCAGTGTCAATTTGAGCATTAAGAACATAGGGGTGGAATCTAGCCTGTCAATCTGGAGATAACCAATGAAACCTCTGTGAGGGAATGGCTTTCTCCTCTGAGAATTCTGAGAAATCTGGTACTTCCTTTTTGGAAGCAGGAGATACATATTCACTCCCTGGGAGATATTCTGGCTGACAAGACACATGGTAGCATGCTGATAGACCCTGAGCTCTGGAATTTGGAGGAGTCACAGAAAGATCCCTGCAAGAACTGAGATGCTTCTACCACCACTGGATACATAAGACTCTGCACCCACTGGCCTGGGATTGTCCTGGTGTCTTTGCATGTGTTTTGTGAGTCTGAAGAGGACTTTATAGATTGGTATCTGACATATGGACTAATATCAGATTTACATTGGACTGGGCTAAGCTGGGATGTTTTCTTAATGTATACTTGCTCTTGTATATGAATCTCTTTCTTGTACACATATGCATGGTCATGATTTTTTTTCTCTAGTCTACCTGGACTAACACACATGGAAAAGGCTTTGAACTATTTATTATGTAAGTTATAGTCTGTATCATATATTATATCACAGTATATGTTATTTATTCTATGCAGTCAAGAAACCAAGCACATATTGCAAACTACCAGTCTCTATGTGGGGAAAAAAAAGTAATTCCTGAGGGGAATACAGTTTGCAAATGAATATATTTTCCTGAAAATAAAGTTGTAAAGGATATGTTTTAGATGGTGCTCAGCCACCAATCAATAAAGTAGCTAGGATCTTAAAGGCTTAAAGGTGATCAAGTGGCCATCTAGCACAGAAGCAACAAAGCCCATATAGAAGAAGCACACCAACCTGTGTGATCATGAGGGGTCAAAGGGAGCAGATATCAAACATCAAAGAACAAGAATCAAATCAATAGGCATGAGGGGGAGAGCAGGGTGGGGATCCAAGACCCACCTGTGGGCAATTAGACACCCTCTTATAGGGAAGTCACGGGGAGGAGATGGGTCAGTCAAGGGGCAGTGAGGAGGCAATAAAACATAAAACTTTGCTCTGGTTCCTGAAGGCTTCCTCCCCCCAACTATCATGGTCCCAAATCTACCTTGCAAATCCAGTTGGACTGGAAGAGGTACACTGGCAGCAATGAGAACGGGAAATACAGGGAACCCTAGGCAGATGAACCCCTTTGGGGCCAGTGGTGAGACTGGAATTTCCGGATGGGTGGAGGGAAGGTGGGGTGGAGAGAGGGAGCCCACTGTAGAGATCTACAGATTCCCTCCTATCTGGAGAACAGACATTGGGAGGAGTGGAAAAGGGGAAGATGTTGGGCAGTATAAGATATGACAAAATAATAATAATTTATAAAGCAATGAGGACTGGGGGGGTAGGGGGGAGGAAGAGATGCTGATATCAAGGGCCCAAGTGGAAAAGAAGATATTTGGAGAATGTTAACAAAAGCAGGCCTGTGAAGGTGCTTGGCACAGTATTTGTAACTATGTATTGTGAAAAGCAATGTACCAGCCCCCAATAAAATGATTAAATAAAAAATTTTAAAAAGCATTATCCAAAGATAAAAATAAAACTAAAAAAAGAAAAGAAAAATGTCATAGTATTTTTATCATGCTGCCAAACAATTAGACACCAATTAAAATTTCAAAAATATAGATATTTTCAAATTGATTTTACAAATACAGGATAATATTAATACTTAATCTGAAAAGAAAAATGCCATAGTATTTTTATCATGCTGCCAAACAATTAGACACCAATTAAAATTTCAAAAATATAGATATTTTCAAATTGATTTTACAAATACAGGATAATACTAATACTTAATCTGAACATGTCTTTCTTGGAAGAAATATAGCAAAGAATTCTCATTGGAAGTGAAGATGGCAGGCTTCTCAATTATTTCTGACATATTTTCTGGAGAGACTGTTCCTGGTGGAGAATATCATGTTTGATAAAGTAGAAGGTCAGTGAAAAGGAGGCAGACTCTCAAGAGGTAAGAATACAGTAGCTGCAACAATAGACTCATATGTATTAACAACTCTGAGATCCACTAAGGAGTAGGCAGTATTACACTCTGTTTTACATTAATTGGAACAGACTCTTTAGCACCTAATAATAAAAACACAACCTGATTAAGATTGCCAACCGCCAAGTCAATTTAAAGATTAATACTATTTACAAGTACATACAAAATCTAAAGTATATATTATTGTGAATTTGTGAAGAAGTAGGCTATTATATATAAAGTTAATAACATTTATATTTACAAACAATAGCAAGATAGAAGATATAATGGGATAAAAAAACAAGTTTAGCAATAGCTGCATAAGAGCATATAGAAAGAAGTTTAGTAAGAAATTCTAAAATTACATAAACTTTAAGACCCTCTAATAAGAGAAAAGGTTACCTTTATCAGATTATAAGACATCTCTTATTTTTAGTTAAATTTAATAAAGATTACAAGGTGTAACCTCCCTCTATATTAACTCATAAATTTATTATAATTTTAATAAAAGGATGACTGGATATTATTGATATTTTATCCTGAAAAATTTGTATTTGTCTTCAATGAAAGAAAGAAAAAAAGGAAGACTGGAAAAATGGGAGACAGGGTAGGAGGGGCAGACACTCAGGAATGTCTGGAAGAGCCCTGAAAAGAAATGCTTGAAAATGCCAACAGGTACCCATGTTTAAAACAACCCTCAGGGCCTTCTTGTGACAATGACATGAAGCTGCTTCCAGAAGAGGTACAGCGAGCAATGGAATGCATTGTAGGAAGGCATAGTAATAGAAAGAACTGCTTATGAAATTGAACATGATGCTATTTCTCACAATGATGGCAAGGGCAGCCTTTGAATAAATGCTACTGTGTAAAACATACAGCTAATTAGCCAAGGCACAAACTAGATCCATGCCTCAGTCATCCGCAAGAATGAACTGCAGTGAGTGTAAATCAATATTTATGATAAATAAAGCTGTGTTGGTGCTAATTGAAAACATGTGGAATTCCTCCTTAACCTGGATTTGAAGATTTTATGTTTAAAAATCACCATTCAATGAAGGGAGAGGGTGAATACATATAAATGGAATAAAAAGGCAAATTAAAAATCATTATTTACTCATGATTCAAGCAAACAAGCAAAAGAGGTAGACTGAGAAGATCAATGACAATGTGAAAAGGTTAAAAGAAAGAAACTTGCTGTCGGATAGAAAAGGGCCTGACATAAAATAATCCTTAAGGTAAGTTATTTAAGTTCACTTCAATATCCTCATCCTTTTTTTTAAATGTATTAATCTTAAAATATGCTATGAACTATTCTCAGAAATTCTTGTGACTCTAAAAGTAGGAAGAGTTATTATCTTTATTTTACACATGAAGAAACTGAGGAATGAGTTCATCGGCTATTAAGTCAAAAATAGAATTACAAAAAGCAACTTTTGAACGATTCTAAAGAGAATCAGCATCCAAAATCGGCACACCTCTTCATTATCAGGGTTAGTGAATAGTTACAGCTCAGGCAGTTGACTTTGGCTCCATTTTTTAGATTTGCTTGTGACATCATCAGTCTTACTATTATGAGGTGCCTTTGCTTTGGATTTGGGTCACAGGGACCATACGTAAAAAAGAACCCAAAGCCACCCATTCTTGCACCATTCTCACAATGGTCCTGTGTGAGACAAGGGTTGCCGCCACAAGGTTTAACCCATCTCACGAATGAACTTCTTCGCTGTTTCACTGAGATGAAAGGTTTCTGAATTTTTGTTGAGTTTATGTCCTGCACTCTGGCACAAAATATATTTAGCCACTAAGTGCAGAGTATTACTATTTCTTTCTTCCTAGCTACCACCAGCATACTCATGAGTGTAACAGACTGGCCTGGTGTCTCCTGGAAGGAAGAGTTGACCCAGTTGTCTTGTATGATGACCTAGAGCTGGAGAATTGTAGCTTTTAAGTAAGTTAGTGAAAGGATCTTTACTCTTCATGCCAAGTGAAGACAAATTGCTTCTGGTAGGCTTGGGAAACCAAACTCTGAAGAAAAACTTTGACTAGGTCAACAGCCACACAGCACATACTCCACTGCCATGGGGTACATTTGACTTCTAGTGCCCGATGTAGGATTTCTAAGGCTCTGTATTTGTTTTCGGAGTATTTCATACCATTTTTCACCTTTGGAGCAGCTCATGGCTTTGAAACACTGACCTTGTGTTTAGCCGGACAGCATTTAACTGACAGCACCAACAGGGGATGTATTCATTTGCTCCAGCTATGAACCTACCTCTGCAGTCACATTTGCATACATTTGCATGACCGAAGTCTTTCCTTGGGACCACAGCACATATCTTCCAAGAAAAATTTCAATGATTTTGGAAAAAGGATTCAGCATTAACAGATGACGAAGCATAATTTTGTCATCACATGTTAAGTTACTCTTTTCCAAAGGATGGCAAGCTGCATGGATATCTTGTTCCCTGTAACAGTCACAGGGACTAAAATGGTTATCATTTCATTTGAAGTGTGTTACATACATTATACCTGGAATATGGTAGGTGATCATTAAACCAGTTGTAGATTTTGAATGTATAAGTTATGTTGAATGGTGACTCATAGCAGGATCCACAAAGACATGGCTGTGATGAGTGGCTGTGAAGAGGGTACAGTTAATGAAGGAACACTATCACAGAAGAAGGAATGCTAGGCAAGATCAAAGCACAGAATTTAATCTTTAATAAAAATGATGCCATTTTATGTTAGGTGTTGCTAAGTGCCTTGAGTCAGTTCCAACCGATAGCTACCATATGCACAATAGAAGGACACCATGCCTGAGGCGGTGCTATCCTCACATGACCCCTTTGTATGAAACCACTGACATAGTCACTGCGTCAATCCAGATCTTTGGGACCTTCCTCTTTTCACTGTCCCTTCTCTTGACAATACATGATCTCCTTCTCCCGGCACTGATCTCTCCTGGAAACATGGCCAAAGTGCATAAGGCAAAGTCTTATCATCCTCAGAAGTACTTCCAGTGCAGAACAGTGTGTCCTTTTAGCAGTCCATGATACTTTCAATATTCTTTTCCAGCACCAAAATTTAAATGCATCGTCTTCTTCCATGCCTTATTCAATGTATAACTCTCACAGGCCTCTGAGGCGATGGGAAAACACTGTGGCATGGGCCAGGCCCACCTTAGTCCTCCAAGTTACACCCTTGCTTTTCAGTACTCTGAGGAGGTAGGGGTGGGGGTGCAATGTGGAGGGAAAAGGGAGACGCTGGCAAGGAGTCCAGGAAGAAAACGAATGCTTGGAAACTGATGGTGGTAGCTGTTGTACAATTCTGCTTGACGTGCTTGAACTATGGAATGATTTGAGCTACGTATTAGCTCCCAATTAATAGACATAATATCAGCACATAATATGCCTTGGAGAGGGACTGAGTGCAGGAGATGACTTTAAACAAAAGCATGTAGAATATCCCCCTGAGATACCTGATAATTGACGCTGAGAACTACAAATATGAAGGCCCTAGATTAGGAGAAGTTCTTTTTTTCTTTCATAAGACAACTTAAAATGGGTCAGAATAAAGAACCAGATGAGGTCAGCCCCACAACAGGGCCAGATCATAATATTCTTTGCCATTCTGTGTTGGCTGCATGTTGCTTGTCAGCAAGTGTATGGTCGGTGTGTTTGGTGCAGATAAATACTGAAGTGGTGGGTAAATGTGGGCATTGCAAAGTCTCTAAGAGAATCACGGGGGACTGGCTTTAGTTGGATGGATGTGTTGATGCTGAATTAAACGTAGCAATGTATCCTAGACAGGAGTAGACGCCTGGTTTTGCTCCAGTGAGCATCCTTGTGTCCAATTAAGCCACCTTACTGCTTGTGCCATCATGTAATCAGTCTGCACACACTTATAGCAGCTGAAGAAAGACTCCCCAGAGGCTCCACGCTTTCACTTAAAATCAGTCCTTCTTTCACTCTGAAGCCTCACACCACAAAAATCCTCTCTTTCTATCACAAAAAATTAAGGAAGATGGTGTTTACAAAGGCATACCCAAAAAAAAATTTTAAGGAAGTGGAAAGCTGATTTTATCCAGAGGTTTTAGTTAGCACAAAGATCAAATCTTAACAATGTATCTGAAAAGTTCAGTTTCCAAATTATATGTTTGATTGTCAGTTCTTCTGACAACTCTTCTGTCTTTGCCTCGCCTTTTGACAAGTGTTCTGACTTTTCTTCGCAGGCACAATAAGCAGGCAGGCTGTAGTGATTTACACTGGGCATCAG